>CBVK0102522911.1:0-16560 GCA_900067695.1 Picea abies | reverse complement strand
TCTACTTATACAAAACTGGGACAAAGCCCTTACAAAAACCCTAACCCTAATAGGATTAGGTTTTTCCACTTTCTATTTAACTCATTCATGGTTGGTCCTCGATCCAGTAGTTGCTCCAAGTCAGTGCTTGTCGACTTTTTAACTACTCTGCAGTATTTTGTCCACTTTCTAACTACTTTTCTTAGCGCAATTTTTTCCTCGTTTTCCAGTGCTACTTTTCTTCTATTTCCAACACGCTCCTCTATTTTATGGCACTACTTTTATTCCTTCAAAACTTCTTCAATTTTTCCCAAAATTGGCATGCACCAACATGTTACTATGATATGTTATGAAGATAAAATGCACTTCAACTAATGAAATTTTCTTATTAAAATCCTTGGTTTCTCTTCTTCATAGCAAAAGAATGGTTGGTTGCGGGTTCCTCATAGAATATATGCATTTGGTCATGGTTTTCCTATACAAAATCCATGACCTCCCCTTATACCTTCGAGAAATGGAAAGTTACAAGGAGATCAACAAGAAATGGGTTGGAAAAATCTTATAATTGTGCATGACTTGTATTCACTTAGCTCCCATGCCATAAAGTTGATTCTTGGCTCCTCAATAATCTATAAGAAGGATCCAAAGATAAGGGAAGAGGATAGCTTAAGAGTATAGGAAAACATCCTTATTCTACTGAATTGGAGTAAGATTCCTTAGTCTATAGTTTCCATCAATTATTGAGTGTTGGGACTCAACACTAGTGTGATTAGGGCCTAGGTGAGAGTCATCTTGGTTTTCTTATCATGATATGATTCCAAATTATTCTTTTTCAATAGATGTGAACTTGTGGCTAAGGAGAAGGAATTTGGGTCTTGGAGTAAAACAATAGATCTTAGGATAATCATCATTGTTGTAATTCTCATTTAATATATATATATATACATCCTCCCCCCCCAAAATGTCTATGTTTATGGATCTATCTTGTATATTGAATGGGATTTTGTTGATCTAATCAAGTTTGAGTTAATGGATTAGGGATTTATTCATGCAAGATTTCATTTAATGTCTTATGAAAGAATGATGAATCCTTTTGCTTATTTGATGATTATTAGGGTAATTTCATGAAGCAACATCATTGGAGTTGGATCTGGCGAGAATCATTGGATATGTTGGACAACCATCAAGATTAAGATATGTCACTCTCCTTTCATTTCTCACTTACTTATAAAATTACATGATTAGTCTTAGAAGAAAAAGGTACATTATCTATCCTCTCTATCTGTCATTGGACCACACCCATTCATGAGCCTCATTATTGTCCATTCAAAACGGTCATATTTGGCACATTTTTCCACCATAAAATGACTTAATGTTTGATTTTGACCATATTTAATAGTCATTCATGGGTATTGTGTATGTTTCTTAATGAATGTATGATTGAGGTGGATTTTTGCATATAATATACCTTTTTTCACTAATGTTTTTGTAAAAATACATGTATTCCACCAACCAGGTCGAACTGCAGGAGTCAAGGGCGCCAATCTCCTAGAAACATTTAATTTTGTCTCCTTGAAGGAGCTACCAGCCAAAGATCAAGGGATATTGTCCCTACCTACCTTCAAGAGCACTCCTTGTGCATTAATGACCACTTCTGATCAACAACAATTGAAGATACACGTGTAAAGGGACAAGATCCCTCATTTAACAATTTCTCTCCTTGATTTAGGAAAGGAGGTCAAGCTCTCTAGATATATAAATACCTCTAGTCTAGGAGAGCTATATAAAGAATTTTGGACAAGTATTGTGTGGATATTTTTTGAAGACTTGTATTGAGAAGTCAGGGATTTCTTGCTCTTGATGTATTACTGATATTTATGAAATAAAGATGTTTTTTCTTTCATTCTATTAAAGTTTCTTGTAGGCTCCATGTGCTTCTAGGGTATGACCCATCCAAGCGGGCTCAAGGACCCTGTTACCATTTCTGTAGTTTTCATGCATGCTTAGTGTCGAGTGAAATATATGTTATCTATTTTGACATTAAATTGTGAACCCAGGGTTCGTAAGCTTCAAGGTGCCAACACTGTATATGCAGGTCTAGAGCTCTAATCTAGCTTAGCCTTGCCTAATCTAATGCAAATAAACTGAAATAATGAAGAGCTTTAAGCAATTGTAGAATTGTGAACTATTTACCCTAAGCAACTTCAACAATGGATCGATGGATTATTTCTAAAGAAGAAAATCATAACCTACTTTAAACAAGTTAATTTAGTCAACCTAGTGAGCAACACCAAGTAAATTAATTTTGGTCTTTTATCTTTAAGAAAATAAGCAAATAGACAATTAACCTATCAAGACTATTTCAACAAGTAAACTCTATTCTTAAAGCAAACTCATAGTCATTTCTATTTTGCAAAGGAGAAATCTTAACCTACTAGAGCAAGTAGCATCATGGCTGTATTCAGATTTTAATCAATCAAACTACTCTTAATTTGCAATATCAGGAAAAAGAATTCAAAGATGATAATGATTACGTCTTCAGTGCCAAATAATATCACGATGACATATGACTATTAATGATAGTTCAAGAGGAATTAATTCAATGCTGACATCGACAGAGAAATGCGAATCAAGAAATCTAGCGAAAGCTTTTCCATCATAGAAGCAACACTAAGTATCCTAAAAATCCATGTGATCTCTAAATTTCATGCATCAATCATCAATGATTAAAAAAAATATTATACTAATTCAAGCACACTCTTATGCTAACTCAAGAAAATTTACAAACTTATAAATTTATGATTAAAAATCTTAATTAAAATCCAATATTCTAATTAAAATTTCAATTCAAATCTATAACTGGAATTTTATAAATTAAACTGGACTAATCCTGTTATTAAAACTCAAATTTCAAACTAGAATGCTTTTAGAAACACAACCCAAAATCTATTTCTATCCTAGCATACTAAAACAAGATTAATAAAGAAAATAAACCGATGGAAACATAACTGAACTGAGAATTAAACCTAGCTTGATTACAACTAATAAAACTTGCAACTATTAATCCATCGAAGCTTGCAAATAATCCTAAATAGAAACTCTGTCTACATTAATCCTCTATTCACACAATACTCTGTTTTAATTTGTAGAGATCAATCTAAAACTTCAATACATAATCTAAGTTAGTATCCTGTAGGGAAATTGTTAAGAAATAAGAAACACAACATGACAAATAACCAAATCCTATAAGCAATCTGCAATTTAGAGAAAGACGAATTAGACAAGCAAATTATAATTAACATATACATTAATTAAAAATGAAAAACACATATAGCAAGGAAACAAGTAAAAATTCTAACTAAGCAAATAAAACACGCGAGATATCTATCTACACAGTCACCCAGACCACTAGTTGGCCCCCCAGTAGGTCATGGCTACCCTTCAACAACAAAACACAGTCACACCATTAATATTAATCACCAAAACAAAGTTTTGCAACAAAATCAAAATAATTTCGGTGTGTATGTATACAAATCTATTTTTCTTCCTGGCATAGACAACAAGTATTTATAGAGGTTTTATAGAGCTGAGAGGTCAACCTTTGATCCTATCAGAATAGTATGTGCATAAAAAAATCAGTTACATCATTAAAAATCAAATCTTGTTGAGGAATCTTCATTAAATGCTTGAAACAAAGTGAGTAAATAGGCCATGGATCTCGGACCTCTTCAATGGCTGGAAGCAAATTCTAGGAGGACACCAAGCAAGAGGGATCCCAAGGGAGAAAAAACCATGTGCTCAAATTTCATAATGGTGCCCCGAGATATGCAGATCAACAACTTCTCCGTGCTCTAAGTGCCGATTGGAGTGCCAGATGGGGTGCCAGATGGAGTGTCAGATGGAGTATTGGAGTATGGGAGGGTTGGATCAAGTACCATGAACTGCTCTCAATCTATTTTCAATTTTAGGAAACGACCCGTGTGGGACCTAATTTGGCATATTGGGCACAAAACCGATGTGCCTAATTTTTATGATTCAACTTCATCTTCCCATAAATTAATATCTAAGTTTGCTGCATGGAAAGTGTTGGATGAAGGTCCATATGGAAGGCCAGATCACATTTTTGACCTGTTGCAAGAAAAAAAGAAACGTTAGATCAATGTAATAATGCAACTGAAGGTGAATTAATCATAAAACCATTACAAAATGATGATTACACATACCTTGTGCGATTCCATGTCAAATTGATGTACAAAGCTTGATATTACCTTTAAAATGGATAAATGAGATCATAACATATGTAATATCGCATGCAAAAAGGATTTGATCATCACAATAAAACAATCAAAACACGAACCCAACATTACCCCCATGCCTAAGGATTTGCATGTCCCACTGCAAACAAAAATGAATCAGCCGACATAACTAGACTCGTCAAGGAGGGGGTGGATTGGCTTTAGAATCTTCTCCCTCTTGTCTTGGGGATTTTGTCTTTGGAATTTTATGATGTTTTGTAGATTCCTATCCATATTTTTTCTCTCTTCCAATTGTTGAAGCAACTGAGAATTTTCTTGTTGCAATTTATCAATAGCTAGGGTTTGATCAGATGGCTGAAGAGAGGAAGGCTTAGGCTCTTTGATAGATGAAGAAGGTATATCAAATTTAGAAGATGGTGTAGGCATCTGGGAGGAAGGAGTAACATTGTTTTTGTGAGGAAGACTTGGTGTGATAAGTTCAGATTTGATCAAGTTTCCTTTGTTATCGATCTGCAACTGTTATAGGGATCATTTGAGTGTAAGCAGTCTTCCCTTGAAAAACATATATTAATAAAAACCATAAAGTATAATGCACAATAGGCTTATTAATTATACACAAAAGTTATGTCAGTAGGATAAAGTTTATCATTTTAATAAAAAAAACTACTGATATAATAACCCAGAATATCATAAAAACAATATAACATAATTTGTACTAAGATTCTACTTCCTCTTCTCATGGATTATAATATAGATGGGCAGTGTTTATCATTTGTCAGCTCAGGAAACCCCTCCCCCACTCCTAAGTATTGTGACACCTCACAATAAAAAAATTAGGAAACCAACCAATTCTGCCAATAGCCTAAGATTTATAGCTTGCCAAGTGTAGAGATAAATTTCACACATTAGTCTGACAAGACCGTTAAAGTATGGCCCCACCTATAGGAAAGAACATCCTACATATAGTTAAAAAGAGGTAGGCGAGAGAGTCTTAGGATAGTCTTAAAGCTAGTTCCCAATGGAAGATTTATAGAGTTCATTGACCTTTTCTTAACCATGCATACTTCTTTTCATCTTTGTTTACAAGTAATGTCGTACATCAGGACAAGTTTAAAGATTCATGATTTTTTTTTATTGTTTGTCAGATTATCACCCTCACTAGGTAGAATGCCCCGTTGCCAGCAAGCCTATTAAGTACTCCGATGGGTTTACCTAGTAAAACCACAAGCTAGTACCCACTGCCAACAGACTTGTTCAGTATCCTGACGGGTTAGCCTCTTACACCCTTTTACAACAAAGACTGGTCCGTCATCTTTTAAGATTTTTATATAAAGATTGTTTTTTGTAAGAAGATGGGGAGAGAACTCTGAAAATTTTATTTAAGATTGGGATGGTATTTATGTTAGAGGATGACTCTTATTTATGTATTCCTTATACATTGTCCTGATGTAAGGGGTACTTAAGAAAACATAGCCTATCTAAAGATATGGTATAATCAAGCATTTTTAGTGTGTAGTGGATGGTAATTAGGAACGAACATAAAGGTATCTTTAGGCTCAACTCACTTTCTCTTTTTTTTTTAAGTTATTGTGATGTTTCCATGGCTAACCTCTAATCAGAACTCCTTGCTACTCTTTAATAAAGATACTTTACTCACCTACTCAAGGTTCTTGGGGAAATTGTATGAGTAACCTCTAAGTTTGATAGTCAAGGCATCACTTTCTTATATCCTTTGGTGGTTTAGGTTAAGATAAACTGCCACTAAAGATGCCTTGAGAAAAAGATGATAGAAATCTTTGCAAAAATATGGCTAATTACAACAAGTCATTATTCAATTGATGCTTAGCAGAAAATGAGGTTCAAATATAGAGATATTTTTGAAGGAAAATACTTCCCTTTTTGTCTCCTTGAAATTGTCTACTCGTGGTGAAATAAATACCTGCAGAGATCTCTAAAACTATTTGCCAAAAACCACACTCTAAAATATCAAAAACTTATGAGATCAATGAGATCAAGTCACATGCACATGTATTTCATAGTTCTTTTATTAAAAAGAAAATGTAAAATGAGGCTGCATTAGACTTTAAGCTAAACTAACAACATGCAACTTTTATTTATTATCCTACCCTACCTAAAAAGAAAGGAAAATTGTTATTCAAGTGTAAGAAATTTTAAAATGTAACCATGTGCGAAGAAAGATAAGAAACATACCCATATCCACATATGAAAGAGTTACCACAGTGATTACCTGGATATGAATAACCAACCAATCTACTTGTTTTGGAATCAGAAGGTGTTGAAGAAGAGAATAGTACTGTGGCCTGATGACCTCTTGAAACCAAATTTCAATGTAATATTGATGTTCATCAACGATAATTTCTATGCTCTCCTTCATCATGCTATGTAGATCCTCTTCTTTTGGATGATTGATTTCTGAAGTACATAAAGGATCCGCTGATATGGATGTTGAGAAGTCCTCAATCTCAGGTCTTAATGATTTCTCTCCACCGGATGTAGTCCATATTTTTTCAGCTTCCTTCACATTTTGGCAAGGAAAATCATTTTGTAGCTCATAGGAAATTGATTCTTCTAATATTTCTGGAGAGGTAGACAAGTTCTTGACTATTGTTAAGATGTGTTCTTCCTGAAAAGAAGAGATCCCAGCTGTTGCTAGGATTTGAGAGATTTCTTCCAAACTAATGGTCACCTTAGAATTCATTTTGTTGGTTGATGGATCCTACCGCACACAGGGAGTAGTGTCTAGGGTTCTTAAAACACCCAAAAGTATTTTTATTATTATAGGTTTTTAAAGATTTTAATCACAACTACCTAAAAAATGAAAGACATTTAAAGAAAAATTGCGCAAACCAAACACACCAAACTTGCATAAAATAAATCACAGTTACAAGAAAGAAATTAAAGCATAAAATAAAATATGATTGTAGGAATGAAATCAAAATCACATGTGTATGAAAGTAAACACACTGGAAAGAAAAACACACTTTGTGAAAGGGAAGCACACTTGCATGAAAGAAATAAAACCTGCATAAAAGAAGTAAAAGAAAACACTCTTGCAGTAAAATAAGCACACTGGCAGGAAAACTAAATTGCGGGAAAGTAAACACACTTGCGGGAAAGTAAATTGTGGAAAAGTAAGCACATTGTGCAGGAAAGAAAGCACGCTTGCAGGAAAGTAAATTGCAGGAAAGTAAACAAACCGAGAAAAGTAAACAAACTAAGAAAAGTAAGCAAACTTGCAGAAAAGTAAACACTCTTGTGGAAAGGGAACAACAAGGATTTGGAGAGACCCATTAAAATGGATGCATAGTTTCTTACCTCTCGTATTAAAGTTTATCCTCCCCCTTGTTGTGTAATTAAAATAACCTACCTACATAAGCTCTAATCCCTTTAGCACCTCCCCGAAAACGGTGCAAAAAATGTCGAGTCAAATATATGCTATCTATTTCAACATTAAATTGTCAACGCAAGGCTCATAAGATTCGAGGTGCCAGCACTGTATATGCAGTTCTAGAGCTCTAATCTAGCTTAGCCTCGCCTAATCTAATGCAAATAAAATCAAATAATGAAGAGCTTTAAGCAATTTTATAATTGTGAACTATTTACCCTAAGCAGCTTCAACAATGGATTGATGGATTATTTCTAAAGAAGCAAATCATAACCTACTTTAAACAAGTTAATCTAGTCAACCTAATGAGAAACAAAAAGTAAATTACTTTTGGTCTTTTATCTTTAAGAAAATAAGAAAACAAACAATTAACCTATCAAGACTATTTCAACATGTAAACTCTATTCTTAAAGAAAACTCATAATCATTTCTATTTTGCAAAGGAGAAATCTTAACCTACTAGAGAAAGAAGCATCATGAATGTATTCATATTTTAGTCAATAAAACTACTCTTAATTTGCAATAACAGGAAAAATAATTCAAAGATGATGATGATTATGTCTTTGGTGCCGAATAACATCACGATGGAATCTGAATATTAATGACAGTTCAAGAGGAATTAATTCAATGCTGACATCTACAGAGAAATGTGAATCAAGCAATCTAACAAAATATTTTCCCTCATAGAAGCAACACTATAATATCCCTAAGGCCAAACCCAATTGTAAATGTAAATGCAAATGTACTTAAGCTGGTGAGTTGTTTGACATCATTTTGTATGCACCTTTCATGGCATAGTGTGCGCATGTACTGCACAACGAAATGATGAAGTGTGCACATTCCAGGATACCGCGCACAACATATTAAGTGCACGTGATTGTGAGGCCAATGAGCCTTTGTGTATATGATATGTTTTATAGGCTGTTGAGCCAGTTATTATAAGCTAGGCTGCTTATGTTTTGATTAGGCTGGAGAGACTAGATGTTAAAGGTTAGTGTGCCTGTTTTTGTACATGTTTCATAATTAATATAAAATACATCGCTACACGTAGACCGACCACGATAAAAGAGACGGGAGACTAAACTCCATTGGTTAGGGAAAGGGAGGGGCCTAAAATTTAAGGAATGGGCTAATCTAGAGAGATTAATCCAAAAATTAATATTATATTACTATTTCTTAAAGTATAAAGTATGGATAATTACTTTTTCCTAAGTTCTAAAGTTGGGGACAAGTGGTCCAAAGTAGCTTCCAACATGACAAGTGTCAAGTTGGGGACATGCATACATATTGTTGGGACTTGGTTCATTTCCTATCAACTTTTCCATCATTCATCCATCACTCTGACCATCATTCAGTCATCCGGTCAATCATCCATGAGCATGCACACACCCATTGAGCTATCCTTTGTATCTTCATAACTGTATCTAAACCAGTATCCATAGCCTTTTTGTGTTGGTGTATCTGGTTAGATTGGGAGATGGACTAAAGAAGCGGGTTGTTAGGCTCGTGGGACATTGAAGAGGCAGGTTGTCAGGCCCGTGAGAAATTATCTGGGTGAGAGAATTTTTGGGAATTGATTTCCTGAAGGTGCTAAACTGCAACTACAGTGCTCTGAGACTTCTTGTTCGGCCTGTTGCTGAAGCCCAGAAAGGAAGTGGGGAAGCTGAAGGAATTTTGAGTAGAGAAGGGGCACACTTCCTGGGTGGGACAGGCATGTGGGGAATGAGGTACTGTAGGTTGTTAGTTTGAGTTGGCACCTGAGACAGAGTCTTTCCTGTTGTCTGTGAGCCTTTAGGTTGGTTAGGAATCCCTTTACCTAGGTGGAGTTTAGTCCCAACTCGGGGGTGAATCACTGTTGAGAGTGATGAACAGTGTGGTATAAGACTGGGAGGTTCGTGGAAGGTCTGCATGCAGTTGGTGACATTCTTACCAAGATAAGTGTCAATTGTGTGATAAATTTACATGCTGCATTGTTATTTAGGTGTGTATTTTTATGGGTTATCATATGTGTGGTTATATCTGTGTTTATTTTTATGGGTATTGCCTGTATATGATGCATGTATACGTTTACTATTATTTTAGTGTGAATCCATGTATTTACAGATGTATTTATATGTTTACATTTTATACATAAATTCTTCTGCAAGATTTTTGTATATATATAATTTAATTGCATGCAGTTCGAAAAATAAAATTATGTGGCATAGTTCAGTTAGATGATGGGTATGTTATAGTATGTTCCACAGAGAGAACATACAGAGTTATCTGGTGTAGTGTGGCCCGACATGGATGGTCGGGGACGTTACAACATGGTATCAGAGCTTCCGTTTTCAACACTGAGCCCGGATGGGCTGAGAAAGTTGAGTTGAAGCGAAATGTCACAGAGGATTTATTTCAAAGTGGCCAAATTTTAGTTTGTAGAGCATCCATGGTAAAATGTAACAACAACTTGGAAGAATTAGGGAAAATCCCCAATGTCTGTTGTTAAATTCATGATAAAATGGAGAAATTCGGGCAAGTGATGAGATATTCCCGATTTAATATCTATTCTAGCTAATTCGTATCTAGAATGGGTCGAATTTGAAGTTATAGTGAAGCCATGACAGATAGAGCGCGTTTAGTAGTTAAAATTCTCAATTCACGAATTGATTTTGGATATATTTGTTCCAGAAATGTCAACTTACAATGGTTTGTTTTTCATAGGTTGAAATTGTGTTATTGGGGTGAAATTGAACAAATTTCATGGTTGCAAAATATCGATGGTAAATTGGGGAAAAAGTTAAGCCAAAAGCCCCAATTTCTACAGTGGAATTCATGAGGAATTGATGCCCATACAAATGAATGTGCACATGTGGGCACACTAAAAATGCATGATGCGCAGTGAAAATCTTGTGACAGGTAAAATTCGGCACTGTGCGACAAGATATTGACATGCTGGTGCGCGTGCTAAATTTTGGTGCAGTGCGGAAAAATGTTGGTGTGCAGGTGTGCACACTAAATTTTTGGCACCGTGCGGAAAAATGTTGGTGTACAGGACCATGCAATAAATTTAGCATTGCACGGTGCACACACACATAATAATTACACGTGTGGTGTGCGCAATGTTGGCAGAGTGCAGAGACGTTTTGTTGGTGCCCGTGCAATGTGGGTATATGTTGTTGCACGACAGTTTAGTAAGTGGTGTGTGCAAAGTTTTGGTGCATGGTGGAGACATACTAAAATATGGCATGGTGCAATGCATAGAGTACAATGCACATGGAATATCAGTGCATGATACAAAAATGCATGCAACAGGTAATATTGCATGAACCGAAACTACGCACGGTGGATATTGGCGCGCAACACAAAAGTAGTGCGCGCAAGTTATTAGCGCGAAAAAGAAGTGATGCATAGTGGTTATAGGTGCGCGAAGAATGATTTACCTTGTGGTGTTGTTGCGAATGCTATACATGTGTGTACAGGTTGAATTTTGTGCGCATGAAGCCATTTGGAAGGTGAACAACAATAGAAAACCAATGATTTTTTGCAACTTTTTATATCATTTAAACGCCATCTTTTTGCAACGCGTTTTTTAGGGCCTTAAGAGTTTTTTTAGCAACTCAAAAACCATGAGACAGATGTGTACGAAAGGTACACTTTGTCGTTGTAGCTCAAATAAAAGATCCCAGAAAGAAATTTCTAATGGTGTAAACTGTTTTTCAAACGGAGCATTTTTTAGAAAGTTACAACAGAAACAGTGGAGGGTAAATTTGAAGACCCAACTAACTTCAAAGGGCCATAAATTTCTGCTCCAGAATCAGATTGAGGTGCAAGAGCAGTCAATGAAAATATATTGAGGCATAGAAGAGATTCCAAGAGTTGAATTAAATTTCTGGGCATGTTAAAAGTGCTTAATATGGAAAATAAGGTATCTGTAGCATATGAGTTACAATATGGTATTTTGGCCTAGAACTTCAGCATGATGTAACTAGCAGCCAAGAACCCAGAAAGAGTTGAAACTTGGATAGAATGTCCATAATATGTATATGAGGAAATCTGATTGAACTCCTACGAAAAAAAATCCAATGGAGTAGGTGCAAAAAAAAATTCATAATTACAATGCATAATTGCGCCTAGTTGAAGTGTGAACAAAAAGGTTAATGGGCAATTTTCAAATAAGCATAAATTTTTGCTCAAGTCTTGGAATTGAGCATGGGAGCAGGAGTTGGAAATTGGAATCTAAATATCCACCCATAAAATTTATCGGGGAATTCAGTTTTCTAGGAAATTAGAAGAAATAATTCTGATATATATATATATTATTGAACCAGAATGGTTCATATTTTCATGAAATTGTTGAAATAGTTAGCATGACAAAGTTTCGTTGGCTGCACATTTTGCAGAGTAACAACAAATAGATCAGATCATAATAAAAAAAAAGTCCATAGTAATGGAAGAGGCACAGGGACTTACCGTCAGGAATATGAAATTAGAGGGATGGATGTCCATTTGGGCATTGAAGGAACATACTCCAATGGACATGGATATGAAAGGAATGGAAACATGAATATGGCAGAGACCATTAAAAATTTACATAAGGATGTAAAAATACATAAAGATGATAATGAAAGGCTTATGAGAGTAAAGGAGCAACTTGATGACTTCAACATGAAGTTATTGTAGAGCTTGAACATAATAGAAAATAAATTGTACAAGGAGAGTGGCTCAAGCAAATCTGGAAGTCATAGTCCTTCTGATGAGAAAAGAAGAGCCAAAAGTGGTAGAAGACATTACCACCACTCCCTGAGGCATTCCAATAAGAGATCACATAGCCGATCAAGTCCATCCCCTGTCAAAAAGCATAAGAGGTCTGGGGTGGATGAACTACAAGGAGAAATGAACAAAATCAAACCTCCTACATTTGATGGTGAGCACAAGAAGGATGAATATGTAGAGAGATGGCTGCTGGGCATGAGAAAGTATTTTCAATTTCATAATTATTCTTCTCATGCAGAAGGTAGAATTGATATCTATCAACTCAAGGGAAAAGAATCCATGTGGTGGGATGAACTTGTGCAGGTGCAACACATTAAAGAGAAAAGTGTTACTTGGAGGGGATTCAACAAGTATTTTGAGAAGAAACACTTGACTAAGAGATATTGTGACAAAAAAGTGAAAGAGTTCTTTGAACTCAAGCTTGGAAGTATGACCATTTATGAATATGAGAAAAGGTTTTTATAACTACTGAAGTATGTCTCTTTCATCAAGGATGAGACAGTTAAAAATCAAAGGTATTTGAGTGGTTTACCATCATTCATCAGTGAAAAAATACAATATGATGATCCAAAGACATTGGAGGAGACCATAAGGTGAGCTAAATGCCTATATGATCAACAAAAATCAAGGCCAACCTTCCAAAAATATTGGGAAGAAAAAAAGAAGTTCAAGATGGATCAGAGGAAGAAGGGATCTAAACCACCATTCTTAAAAAATAATCAACAGGGACAACAAACTCCTAGAGAAACCAGAACGATTGAGACAAGGCAGTCAAAGGCCAGGGAAACCACCTATTCAATGTTGGGGTTGTAAATGAGATCATATGTACAGAGATTGTCCTCAAAGAGGTGAAAACATGAGAACTGTTCATAATGTACATCAAGATGAAACAGTGGAGGAGATGGGAAGAAATGTGCCAAGGATCTATGCAGCCCTAGACAACAAGAAAGAAGAGTATCAATCAGATATGATTGAAATGGAAGGTATGATAAACAACCAAACCATTGCTATTTTAATTTATTCAGGAGCTAGTCATAGTTATATAGATCCTAAGATGGTGGAAAGTTTTCATTTGCCAAGAAGAAATAATGGGAAATCTTGGTTGGTGTAGCTGGCTACAGGAGCCAAAAGAAAATTCAATTAGATGGTATATTATGCCATCTTGGAAGATTTTGAAGATGTGTTCAGGGAGGAACCATGACTACCCCCAAAGAGAGATATTTATTTCTCTATAAATTTAATTCCTGGAGCAGCTCCAGTGTCAAAGACTCCTTACAGAATGAGTACACCAGAGCCGAAGGAGTTGCAAATTCAGCTTGAATATTTTCTAAAGAAGGGGTATATATGCCCAAGTGTGTCACCTTGGGGTGCCCCAGTCTTGTTTGTGAAGAAGAAATATGGGCCATTAAGATTGTGCATTAATTTCAGACAGTTGAATAAAGTGACTGTTAAGAACTAGTATCCTTTGCCAAGGATTGATGATCTTTTTTATCAATTGACGGACGCAAAGATCTTTTCAAAGATACATCTCAGGTCAGGATACCATAAGGTAAGGATTAAAGAGGAATATATCATAAAGACCACCTTCAGGACAAGGTATGGTCATTATGAGTTCACAGTGGTACCATTTGGGTTGTCAAATGCACCAGTTGTTTTCATGTGTTTAATGAATGGTGTTTTCTAAGAATATTTAGACAAGTTTGTCATTGTATTTTTGGATGACATTCTTGTATATTCCAAGTCGGAAGAAGAGCATGAGCATAATTTGAGGATGGTGTTGCAAATGTTAAGGGAGAATCAGTTGTATGCCAAGTTGAGAAAATGCTCATTTTATCAAAAGAAAATTCATTATTTGGGTCATATCATTTCAAAGGATGGGATAACAGTGGATCCCGAGAATATAGAATCCATTAGTGAATGGTCAATTCCAAAGAATGTGATAGAGGTGAGATCATTCATGGGTCTTTCAGGCTACTATAGGAGATTTATTGAATGATTTTCAAAGATTGAACACCCAATAACTTCCTTGCAAAGAAAGGGTGTGAAGTTTCAGTGGACATTGGATTGTGAAAATAGTTTCCAACACTTGAAACGATTATTAACAAGTGCTCCAATACTAAGGATTGCAGATCCAAATGAAGACTTTAGTGTATGCATAGATGCATGTAAAGAAGGACTTGGTGGAGTCCTCAGTAAAAATGGGTTTGTTATATGTTATGAATCAAGGAAGTTGAAGGAGCATGAAAGACACTATGCCACTCACGATTTGGAGTTGGCAGCCATAGTGCATGCCTTGAGGAAATGGAGAATCTACCTCATGGGAAAAAGGTTTGAGCTAAGAATAGACCATAATGGTTTGAAATATCTATTTGATCAGCCAACTCTAAATGCTAGGCAAAATAGATGGTTAGAATTTCTATGAGAATATGACTTTGATATGAAGCATATCAAGGGGAAAGAGAAAAAAGTGGCTGATGCATTCAACAAAAGAGTGCATGAATTGCATTCTATAGCCATTAGAATGTACCAATCAGATTTGAAAGACATAATTATAGAGGCTACCAAATCAAATTTGCAATACAAGGAATTAGTGGCAAAATTACAACAAGGTAATTTGCAGCAAAAAATTGAGGAATATAAGCTAGATAATGATGAAATTCTCATGTACAGGGGAAGAATTTATGTACCAAATTCTCAAGAATTGAAAAATATGATATTGAGAGAAATGCATAATGTGCCTTATGCTAGGCACCCAGGATATCAGAAAACTATTGCAGCTATCAAGAACCAATATTATTGGCCAGGCATGAAGAAAGAGGTTGCTGATTTTATTGCCAAATGTTTGGAATGCCAAAAGGTAAAGGCTAAGCATAGACACCCAGCTAGTTTGCTACAACCATTACCCATTCCTGAGTGGAAATCAGAAGTTTTAACCATGGATTTCATTACCAAATTTCCCAGAAAAAACAAGAAACATGATTCTATCATGGTAGTGGTGGATACGCTTACTAAAGTTGTCCATTTTGTTCCAATTAAGATCACTCACAAGGAAACCAACATCGCTGATGTTTATATGAAGGAAATTTCTAGATTACATGGCATACCTAAGACAATTGTTTCTGGCAGAGATCCAAAATTTACCTCAAAATTTTGGAAGGGATTATTTAATGGATTTCGAACAAATTTGAATTTTAGCACAACTTATCATCCAGAATCAAATGGACAAATAGAGAGGGTGAATCAAGTGATTGAATATATGTTGAGGATGTATGTGATGGATAAACTATCAAAATGGGAAGACTACCTACAGTTGGTAGAGTTTTATTATAACAATGGGTACCAAGCATCTCCAAAGATGAGCCCATTTGAGGCACTTTATGGCAGAAAGTGCAACACACTAGTAAGCTAGGATAACCCAACAGACAGAGCAGTGGTTGGGCCAGATTTGCTCATGGAAATGGAGGAGAAAATGATAAAAATAAAACAAAATTTAAAGGCTGCCCAAGATATGCATAAAAGATATACTGATAAAGGAAGAACTCACAGGGAATTTAAAGTGGGTGATCATGTATTTTTGAAAGTAAAAGCCAACAGAAGTTCCCTGAAGTTGGGAAATTGTTCAAAGTTGGAAGATCACTATTGTGGGCCATTTGAAATCCTAGAGAAGATTGGTCCAGTAGCTTATATGATTGCATTACCTACATCTATGTATCTTCATAATGTATTCCATGTATCATTGCTCAAGAAATATATACCTAATGCTAATCATGTTATTGATTGGAATGTGATTTAGGTGGAGCAAGAAGACACTTTTCAAGTGTATCTGGTACGCATTCTAGACCGGAAAATCAATCATCTCTAGAATCGATCCATAGGGATTGTAAAGGTCCAATAGACCTTGTACGATCCTGAGGACGCTACTATTGGACACACCTACCACACTTAGAGGGGGGGTGAATGAGTGTGGGGCTCTTTTTCCCAAAACTTTCCTCTTGCACAAAACTTATCAATTAGCATTCGACATTTATTCATTACCCATTTATTTCGTTTATAACCAGTTAGATGTGAGCACATATCAGCAACATATATCAACAATGTACCACCAACAAATCATCACTACAATGAACACAAAGAACACAAGATGTATGTACAATTTTCTTTTTA
>CBVK0102522910.1:0-20324 GCA_900067695.1 Picea abies | reverse complement strand
AAGAGCACCAACTCTATATGAAAGACTCATCTTACACCCTCAGCGTCAACTAAGATGAGGCAACAATCCTCAATAGATATCAATCTGTCAACAGGTACGTGACCTGTCAGTAGTGCAACTTGCGTGTGAACACGCCCTGGCTCACTACAGCCCACGTGTGAATGCGGCCAGTGTATAATGCAACAAGTGTCTGCTCTTGAGAACTTAGGGTTTTTCTCTTCTTCACATGCTCAGATCCTCTGCAACCTGCAATAACTTTTCTCTTCTGTCTTCCACTATCCAAACTGACCCACAACCAGTCACAACACATCCAATCTCTCCAATAGCTTGCTCATGCTTCTCAACAAATCAATATGAATGCTATCTCAATCATGTATAAACAACTAGTATACCATAGCAATCATGTCACTACTAAATCAAAAGAGTGCTTCTCACTCAAATCAAGCAAACTGAGCCACATCATAGAAGCCATACCAATAATTCCCTAAGCATTCACAACATATCATACAATAGCATCTATAAAGACAATAAAGTAACCATACCAGTGTCTTAGTGATAGATCTGAGACCATAGAATGCAGATCTAGAACCTGCCTCATCATCCAAGAGCTTGGCAAGAGCTCAAACACAAATCTCCATGATTTTATTCAGTCCATGCTCCTTGTACACAGTCAGCCCACATGTACACTCACCCTATACACAACCAATCCATTTGTACACACACCCTATACACAGACAACCTGCGTGGGCATTAGAAAATGGGGTTTTCTGTGACTCCGAGACTTTCGCCGTTAAGATCTCCGACATTGCCGAAACTTTGATGCATCCATGAGATCCTCCTCTCGCTCTCTTCCTCAGAATAGATCTTCAATCATGCTCAAGAGATCCACACCAATAAGATTCTTCTCACAAGAATCTCTCCATTAATACTCCAAAATATATTACCAAGAAGATCTCCATTGATCCACAAAAGGATTCTTACCAAAAATGTACATTTTACAAGAGATCCTAGCTTCTTATTTATACTTTCATCTCGTAGGTCACTTAACCCATTTCTAGGTCACTTAACCTATTTTCCTTATTTTAGGGTTAACCACATTCCATGAATAGAAAGTTCTCCAATACTTTATCATTTAAATATTCCTTCTTGATTTTGTCACTTTAATTTATCATTTAAATAATCCATCTTCATTTTGTCACTTTACTTTATCATTTAAATAACGATATCTTGATTTTGTCACTTTACTTTATCATTTAAATAATGATATGTTCTTTTCAAGCACTTTTACTTCTTTGACCTTTTGGGGCTTCAAGCCTTCATATGGGGGTCCTCCAACTTCATAAGGCCATAATTCTCAAACCGTGAGGAGTTATGTGACATTCCACATACCACTGGAAATGGCATGACAAGCAATATCCATCTAGGATAGTTTCACCAACAAATTCATTGATCCTCATCTCATTATTCCACATACAAGCATGGGTCCTCCAACCATTCTTCTAGGATAACTCATTCCATAAAGCGTCTTCTCGTGAGGGATTTCACCATAAGGGGACCACTTTGGAGTTCATCCATTTGTGCACCTTATTAACCATGACAAGACACTAATGATTCATCTTTGCATCAATTCACCACTGCATAATATATATGAACTATGCATCATGTATCAATGACAACTCATTGATCCATCTTCATCAATGCATCATATCAATGATCCATCTTTATCGATTGGTTTCCACTTGGACATATATCATTCTCATCAAGGGCATCATATCAATCAATTACTTGACATCATTCAATGACATCAATCAAACCAAACCATTTACATATGATCCAACAATCTCCCAAATAATCAAACGATTGGCATCAATGATAGCATGATCCAACAATCTCCGCCTTTGGCATTGATGGAAATACCAGCATTGATGTCAACTCCAATTACCAATATTGATGCCAACATGTAGACAAGGCATGCTCTACATCAATAGTCAATGTGACTATCTCTCCATATCAATCTCTCCCCATCAATCGACATCAATCACATCAATGTGATCATCTTTTTAATTATACCATTGTGTGATATCACCATGAGAATACATCAATGTGATTATCTCTCCCCCTTTGACATCAATGGAAAAGGGCGATTCTCCTCTTGGGGCTGCTCCCCCTGTCTTGTTTCCACTGTATAATCTCTCCCCTTTTGAACAAGGGATATCAATATGATGTAGTGCTGAAAATACATCGAACATACTCCCCTTGTGACCATCGCTCCCCCTGGAATTATGCTTCTGTGCTCTTTCTTCAAATATAGGTCTCTTTTCTAGGTATGTATTTGATAAATATCTCCTGCTAGAACCATGGGAAGAAGAATGAATCCCCCTAAGGGTATGTCTCCCCCTATCTTCTCTGCAAGATGAACAATATGCTATCATATGACGATCCTTGGACCTGTTCATGCATCAAATTTGTGCCATCCCATACATCATGAAACAAAATATATGTCATCAATGAAATAGAGAATCATGAACAATATATCCACCAAGTACATCATGTACCAAAATGTGCCCACCATGCACAAAACCCATGTACATCAACCATTTTCATCAACAATGTGTCAAAAGATATCATCCATGAAATGTATGCACTATATGCCAACATGTGCATCTACCAATATGCCAACTATGTGCATCTACCAACATGCCAAACAATGTGCATCTACCAACATGACAAACAATGTGCATCTACCAATCATAAGATGTACCAACCATGTACACCACCAGATTATTTTACATAATCCAATAGATGAGCATTTGATCAACATCAATCCATACTCTTGGGTTAGTGCCATGCACCCAATATTTATTTTATATCATAACCTTGCATGATCTCACTTAGAACCATGAAAACCTGCAGCAAACAGTGTCAGAACCAACAATAAATAATGTCAGACTCTGCAGTACAGAGTTATACCATCACATCAAACTCCAAGCCATGTGCATTGCCTTTTTCCTAAGGCTTTTCAATAGACACGCGGCCTGCCGCACAACTGAGCGCATGTGTACGTGACCTATGCAAGGTCAGCACATGTTTACACGCGATTGTCACCACTGTTACCTATGTGTGCCTTAGTAAATGACACATTTGAACTTCCCTTCAATATTTCATTCTGATCTGGCTGCTCTGTCTTCTTCACCCACTTTTGTATATGACCCTTCTCTTCAGAACTTGAGCTCTGAGTATCCATCTTTTCAAAGATGTATCCCTTTCTCACTTTATTCCTTCTTCTAGCCATGCTATGTGAAGTCCTCATCATGGACTTTCTTCTTGTGTTCCAACACTCCTAGGATTTGTGGCCAAATCCACTACAACTATAACATCTCATAGAGTTACAGTGAACAACAATATGTCCTATTTGATCACATCTCCAACACCTTTTGGTGTTATAGAATCTTCCATTATATCTCCTTTCATAATATCTACATTCAAAAGTTTTGTGACCATATCCATTACATGAATAAAAATGCCCATGAAAAATACTTTCATACCTTTGCTTTGGTATCCCAAAGATGGCTTCTAGATTTCTTCCTTGCTTTGTTCTTTTGAAATTTTCTTTGCCTTGTGTAGATGGTTGTTTTGCAACATTGTCTTCTTTCTTTGATGGACTTACCTCATGCTTCTTTGAGGTGATTTCTTCAACATGTGTATCTTCTCCTTTGTATCTAAGACCTGATTTATCACATGATGGTCTTTGACTTCCCAAGATCTCATCCAAGATTCGCGAGCTATTCAAGAATTTGTTTGACTTTTCCACCTTCTTTCTAAGGTCAACAATTTCAGCTTCTAACTTGCAACATGAATCTTCCTTTTCATTTATTTGAATCTTCAATAGTTCCTCTATTCTTTTGGCTTCTTCAATTTGGGTCTTGAGATGGACAATAGTTTCATAACTTTTACTAATCTCTTCTTCTACATTCATATCTTATTTTCCATCTTTTAGTCTTGTGATCTCTTCTTCTAATTTAGTCTTATTTCTCTCTTCTTGTTCTTTGATCATCTCTTTTAACTTCAATATGTGCCTTAGAGTTCTCCTAAGAAACTTATTAGTGTTATCCGAAAGATAGTTATAGTGTGTATAAAAATGATCACTTCTATACATGTATAAACCCTCTTCAATTTCCTTTTGAAGTTTTAATAGATTTCCTTCTATCCTTTTCATTGGATAAATACCATCAAACTTTACAAAAACTGTATCCACATCTTCTTCTTCACTTGTAGAGAAAAATTCATCATCATCATTGTAATCAAGGGTTTTAGAGTGTTCTTTACCTTCATTTGAAATATCCTCATGATCTTATTTTTTGCCAATATCAACACATAATTCTTTGCCTTTATTTGAAATGTCTTCAATATCTTCCTTTGCGCTATTATCACTTGATTCTTTATATTCACTTGAAATGTTTTCAAAATAACATTTAGAAATAATGCAATCAAGAGTTTTTTATTTAGCTTTGATGATCTTGATGGAGTGGTCTTCAATTTCTTCTTTCTCTTCCTTGCTTTGATATGTCTCCTCTAGCTTTAACCATAGATCCTTGGCAGAAGTGCATTGTCCCATGATCTCTTTGATAGGGCTTGAGAGTCCACTAAGAATTGTATTGAGGGCCAATGCATCATTCTTATTTCCTTCCCTTTGAGATGCCAACTTTGACTTGTTCTTCAATGGAACATACCCACCGATGGTTGCCTTCCAAATAACTTCTCCCATTGTCTTCAAATACACTCTCATCTCTATTCTCCAAGTAGAATAGTTTTCCTCATCAAGGATTGAAACTTCATCATCCATTTGTGTGTCTATGGATCTCCTTCAATCTTGTTAAGGCTTGCAGTGAAGGCCTACTCTGATAGCAATTGTTGGACACACCTACCACACTTAGAGGGGGGATATTTTTCCCAAAACTTCCCTCTTGCACAAAACTTATCAATTAGCATTCAAAATTTATTCATTACCCATTGCTGTCATTTATAACCAGTTAGATGTGAGCACATATAAGCAACATATATAAACAATATACCACCAACAAGTCATCACTACAATGAACACAAAGAACACAATATGTATGTACAATTTTCTTTTTATTACGGACTTCAATCCTTGGGGTTTATCAGAAACAACTGAATAGAGTAAAACTCTACCAGAGCACAAGCTCTATATGCAAGACTCAACTTACACCCTCAACATCAACTGAGATGAGGAAACAATCCTCAACAGATATCAATTTGCCAATAGGTACGCGACTTGTCAGTAGTGCAGCCCGCGTGTGAACACACCCTGGCTCACTACAGCCCGTGTGTGAACATGGCCAATGTATAATGCAACAAATGTATGCTCTTTAACACTTAGGGTTTTTCTCTTCTTCACATGCTCAGATCCTCTACAACCTACAATCACTTTTCTCTTCTGTCTTCCATTGTCCAAACTAACCCACAACCAGTCACAACACATCCAAGCTCTCCAATAGCTTGCTCATGCTTCTCAACAAATCAATATGAATGCTATCTCAATCATGTATAAACAACTAGTATACCATAGCAATCATGTCACTACTGAATCACAAGAGTGTTGCTCACTTGAATCAACCAAACTGAGCCACATCATAGAAACCATACCAAGAATTCCCTAAGCATTCACAACATATCATACAATAGCATCTATCAAGACAATAAAGTAACCATACCAGTGTCTTAATGATAGATCTGAGACCATAGAATGCAGATCTGGAACCTGCCTCATCATCCAAGAGCTTGGCACCAGCTCAAACAAAAATATCCATGATTTTATTCAGTCCACGCTCCCTATACACAGTCAGCCCACGTGTACACTCACCCTATACACAACCAACCCGCGTGTACATGCACCCTATACACAGACAGCCCGCGTGGGCATCGAAAAATGGGGTTTTCTGTGACTCCGAGACTTTCACCATCAAGATCTCCGACATTGCCAAAACTTTGATGTGTCCATGAGATCCTTCTCTCACTCTCTTCCTCAGAATAGATATTCAATCATGCTCAAGAGATCCACACCAATAATATTCTTCTCACAAGAATCTCTCCATCAATACTCCAAAAGATATTACCAAGAAGCTCTCCATTGATCCACAAAAGGATTCTTACCAAAAATGTACATTTTACAAGAGATCGTAGCTTCTTATTTATAATTTCATCTTCTAGGTCACTTAACTAATTTTTAGGTTAATTAACCCATTTCTAGGTCACTTAACCTATTTTCCTTATTTTAGGGTTAACCACTTTCCATGAATAGAAATTTCTCCAATACTTTATCATTTAAATATTCCTTCTTGATTTTGTCACTTTACTTTATCATTTAAATAATCCATCTTGATTTTGTCACTTTACTATCATTTAAATAATGATATCTTGATTTTGTCACTTTACTTTATCATTTAAATAATGATATCTTCTTTTCAAGCACTTTTACTTCTTTGACCTTTTGGGGCTTCAAGCCTTCATATGGGGGTCCTCCAACTTCATAAGGCCATAATTCTCAAACCGTGAGGAGTTATGTGACATTCTACATACCACCGGAAATGGCATGAAAAACACTATCCGTCTAGGATAGTTTCACCAACAACTTCATTGATCTTCATCTCATTATTACACATACAAGCATGGGTCCTCCAACCATTCTTCTAGGATAACTCATTCCATAAAGCGTCTTCCCGTGAGGGATTTCACCATAAGGGGACCAATTTGGAGTTCATCCATTTGTGCACCTTATTAACCATGATAAGACAATAATGATTCATCTTTTCATCAATTCACCACTGCATCATATATATGAACTATGCATCATGTATCAATGACAACTCATTGATCCATCTTCATCAATGCATCATAGAAATGATCCATATTTATCGATTGGTTTCCACTTGGACATATATCATTCTCATCAAGGGCATCATATCAATCAATTACTTGACATCAATCAATGAAATCAATCAAACCAAACCATTTACATATGATCCAACAATATCCCAAATAATCAAACCATTGGCATCAATGACAACATGATCCAACAGCTACTTGGGAGCATGAGGATGCAATGCAGGCAGAGTACCCACATCTTTTTGAGGATTTTTGAAATTTTGTTGTACATGGGTACATGATGCACTGAGGACAGTCCATAAATATGGGGAGGGAATTGCACTATCCCTAAGGCTGAACCCAATTGTAAATGTAAATGCAAATGTACTTAAGCTGGTGAGTTTTCTGACATCATTTTGTATGCACCTTTCATGGCATAGTGCGTGCATGTACTGCGCAGCGAAATAATGAAGTGTGCACACTCCAGGATACCGCTTGTAGCATCTTAAGTGCACACGATTGTGAGGCCAACAAGCCTTTGTGTATATGCTATGTTTTATAGGCTGGTGAGCCAATTATTATAAGATGGGATGCTTATGTTTTTATTAGGCCAGAGATCCTAGATGTTAAAGGCCAGTGCGCCTATTTTTGTACATGGTTCATAATTAATATAAAATACATCGTTTCACGCAGACCGACTACGATAAAAGATATGGGGGACTAAAATCCACTAGTTAGGGAAAGGGAGGGGCCTAAAATTTAAGGAATGGGCTAAGCTAGGGATCTTAAGCCAAAAAGGAATATTATATTAATATTTCTTAAAGTAAAAAGTATGGATAATTATTTTATCCTAATTTCTAAAGTTGGGGACAAGTGGGCCAAAGTATCTCCCAACATGACAAGTGTCAAGTTGGGGACATGCATACATATTGTTGGGACTTAGTTCATTTCCTATCATCTTTTCCATCATTCATCCATCACTCGGACCATCATTCAGTCATCCAGTCAATCATCCACGAGAATGCACACACCCATTGAGCTATCCTTTGTATCTTCATAACTGTACCTGAACTCATATCCATAGCCTTTTTGTGTTGGTGTATCTAGTTAGCTTGGGAGTTGGACTGAAGAAGTGGGTTTTCAGGCCCATGGGACATTGAAGAGGCAGGTTGTCAGGCCCGTGAGCAATTCTCTGGGTGAGAGAATTGTTGGGAAATGATTTTCTGAAGGTGCTAAACTATAGCTACAGTGCTCTGAGACTTCCTGTCTGGCCTGTTGCTGAAGCCCGGAAAGGAAGTGGGGTAGCCAAGGGACTGCTGAACAGAGAAGGGGCACACTTCTTGGGTGGGACATGCATGTGGGGAATGAGGGACTGTAGGTTGTTAGTTTGAGTTGGCACCTGAGACAAAGTCTTTCCTGTTTTCTATGAGCCTTTAGCCTAGTTAGGAATCCCTTTACCCAGGTGGAGTTTAGTCCCAACTCGGGGGTGACTCACTATTGAGAGTGATGAACAGTGTGGTATAAGGATGGGAGGTTTGTGGAAGGTCTGCACGTAGTTGGTGACATTATTACCAAGATAAGTGTCAATTGTGTGATAAATTGACATGTTGCATTGTTATTTACGTGTGTATTTTTATGGGTTATCATATGTGTGGTTATATGTGTGGTTATTTTTATGGGTATTTCCTGTCTATGATACATGTATACATTTACTGTTATTTCAGTGTGAATCTGTTTATTTACATATGTATTTGTATGTTTACATTTTATACATAAATTCTTTTGTAAGAGTTTTGTCTATATATAATTTAATTGCATGCAGTTCGATTTTTTTTTTATGTGGCATAACTCAATTAGATGTTGGGTATGTTATAGTATGTTCCGTAGAGAGAACAAAAAGAGTTCTCTGGCATAGTGTGGTCCGACATGGATGGCCGGGGATGTTACAAACACTGAGTATCTTGAAAATCCATGTGATCTCTAAATTTCATGCATCAATCATCAATGCTTAAAAACACTCTTATACTAATTCAAGCACACTCTTATGCTAACTCAAGAAAATTTACAAAATTATAAATTTATGATTAAAAATCTTAATTAAAATCCAATCTTCTAATTAAATTTGCAATTCAAATCTATAACTGAAATTTTATAAATTAAACTAGACTAATCCTATTATTAAAACTCAGATTTCAAACTAGAATGCTTTTAGAAACACAACCCAAAATCTATTTCTATCCTAGCATACTAAAACAAAATTAATAAAGAAAATAAACTGATGGAAACATAACTGAACTAAGAACTAAGACTATCTTGATTACAACCAATAAAACTGGCAACTATTAATCCATCAAAGCTTGCAAATAATCCTAAATAAAAACTATGTTTACAATAATCCTCTATTCACACAATACTCTGTTTTAATTTGTAGAGATCAATCTAAAACTTCAATACATCATCTAAGTTAGTAGCCTGTAGGTGTTAAGAAATAAGAAGCAAAGAATGACAAATAACCAGCTCCTATAAGCAATCTGTAATTTAAAGAAAGATGAATTAGACAAGCAAATTACAATTAACATGTACAATAATTAAAACTGAAAAACACATACATCAAGGAAACATGTAAAAATTCTAACTAAGAAAATAAAGCACATGAGATATCTATCTAAACAGTCACCCAGATCACTATTGGGCCCCCCAGTAGGTCGTGGCTACCCTTCAACAACAAAGCGCAGTCACAACATTAATATTAATCACCAAAATAGAGTTTTACAACAAAATCAAAATAATTTTTGTGTGTACGTGTACAAATCCTTTTGTCTTCCTGGCATAGACAATAGGTATTTATAGAGGTTTTACAGAGATGAGATGTCGACCTTTGACCCTCTCATAATAGTATGTGCATAACAAAATCAGTTACATCATTAAAAATCAAATCCTGTTGAGGAATCTTCATTAAATGCTTGAAACAAAGTGAGTAAACAAGCCATGGATCTTGAGAATCTTCAATGTCTAGAAGCAAATTATGGTAGGACACCGAGCAAGAGGGATCCCAAGGGAGAAAAACCCATGTGCTCAAATTTCATAACGACGCTCCAAGATATGCAGATCGCCAACTTCTCTGTTCTTTGAGTGCTGACTGGAGTGTCGGATGGGGTGTCAGATGGAGTATTGGAGTGTTGGAGGGTTAGGTCGAGTACCATAAATTGATCTCAATCTGTTTACAGTTTTAGTAAATGAACCGTGTGGGACCTAATTAGGCATATTTGGCACAAATCCCATGTGCCAGATTTTTATGATTCAACTTCCTCTTCCCGTAAATTAAGATCTAAGTTCTCTTCCTTGAACAATGCCAGATGAAGGTCCAAATGAAGGTCTAGATGGAAGGACAGATCACATTTTTGACCTATTGCAAGCAAACAAAAAATGTTAGATCAGTGTAACCATGCAACTAAAGATGAATTAATCATAAAACCATTGCAAAACAATGATTACACATACCTTGTGTGATTCCATGGATGTTATAACCCTAAATTGCACCACACATGCTTACCTAGCATTAGGCCAACTCATATCCCTTCTTTGCCAAAACTCTGTTGAACAACTCTTTGAAAATCCTCTTGTGTCGAGGCCCACGTGCCCTAACCGATTACTGTACGCATGTACATGCTGGCTGACTCACAACAGCCCGCGTGTACCTAACAAAGCACGAAAAAATGAAAGTTGCCGATGGAACAAAAAGCTATGGGTCAGTTAACTGAAACTCTCGGCCATGCATGTCCGAGAGTTCATCCAAAACCCTAGCTCCTTCTAGCCTATAAAGGAAGGGGTAGGGGTACCATTTGGAGGAGGAACAAATATAGCGAAGAAACTCTGCCCATTTACGTAATCCATTGTCCCAACCCTTTAGCCTTTCCTCATGCCAAAGGAGATTTAACGCAAAGAAGTTGAAGGACAGAAGAAGAGGAGCCCAGGATCAGGTTCAAGGGGCAGTAGCCGGTCTCAACTTTTGTAAGTTGATTCACTTTCAGTAATAAAAAGAATGTTTTTCTTGTCCCAAATCATGAATTGTCTATAGTATGATTGATTTATGTTTGATTTCTAACCCTTGAGTATAGAAGTAGCATGCATGCATAGTTGTCATTTGTCTTGAGTGCAGGTCATCTGTGGAAGGAGCAACGCAAGCAAGTAATCAAAGTGCAAAGGAGGATCTACATCGAACGCCAGCAATAAGGTAGGTGGTCCTTTTCCATGCATTTACTGAGAAAACGAGATTTTAATCTTGGGATGTAGGTAAAAAGGTAGTTTCTATTCGGTCAAATCTGCATGCAAGTTTGACCCTAGTTTGCTAGTCCATAGGGTGTTTTTCCCAACAACAGAATTGGCAACCATACTAGGGATAATACTCTTTAGGGTTCCTGGATTTATGTAAGTTTTTGGGTAGTTTAAAGACTAGGTATTTTGTTTTTTCTTTGCCTGTCTTTTATTTTTCTGTAAGGTCTGAGCTAGCAGGGAGTCTGGTTTTCCATACCATTTTTCCCTGACTTTTTCTTGACTGTATTTTTTGAGACACACAGAGGTACACACAGCCTGGAGAAGGACTGAACGCGTGTCCCCGCGCCCTATCCTCTTACAACCTGTGTGTGAACGCTAGTTGTAGAGATAGAAGTAGCGTGTAGGAGTTCATAGAACCTTAGAGGTAGTCCTCCTCTTCCCTGTCAGAATTACACATTCTTAGGTGGTTTTCTAGAATCCTGTCTGAGTCTTGCTAGCTCACAGTCCTATCTCAGATTTCTTTTTTTCTCTTTATTATTCCTTTCATTATTTGTCTTTTTTGTTAGAAAGAGCATCCAAGCCTTCAAGGGATCCTATTTATCAATACCAGAGGCCTCTTCCTGGTCTGGAATGCCTATTTTCATATTTTTTTCTTAGAATTTAGATATACATGCGACCTGTACAAGGTCAGCCCGTGTGTACACGTTTTTTGTCTCTGTTCAGCACGCATTTGCACACATGCTGTTTTAGTGACAGTCGCATGCCTGTAGAGGCTACTTTTTGCTCAAGGTGGGGTAGTCATCCCCTCCTTTGATAAGAATCATTCCTCTTAGGTGTTTGAATCTAGGTTTGAATAGTTAGTAGGTTAGGATTCATCTTACCCTTAGCCTGCTTTTTCTTAGTTAATAGTTGACAGAAAAATAAGATTTTTTTTTGTTTTTTTGTTTTATGGTTTTTAGACAAGCATGAGATTCATTGTTTTTTCAATTTATTTTGTGTGATTCTTCAATATGATTCTTTTTGATCTGTGCTTTAAGCCAAAATTGTTTTTTCTTTTTTTTTTGCTTTTCAGTATTTTCCCTTTCTTGCTTTACTAGCATTTAAATAAAAAAAAATCTCTTTTCGTTTCTTCTTTGGTTAAAGAATGTGTTTCTGCATCATTAGCTAGGGAAAAGTCTGTTATTTCGTAAGTTTTTGCAGTGCACTTAGATGATAAGCAGCTCGTAGTCGAGCAAAATTCCTTTGAGTTTGCTATATAAAATCTTAGAAAAAAAAAAAAATCTTTGTTTGTGAAAAGTTGTTGAAAATTTTCATTTAGTAAAAGTCTTTTGTTTCCATCTTTTTTCATTCATTTTTTCTTTCGTCTTTACACATCATCAGTTTCACCCTGATACCCCTTGACATAAGATAAATCCATAAAAGTAACGCTAACTTTAAAATCTACAAGACTTTTATGTTTGTAGGGTTCACAAACTAGTTCAGGACTAGGGCCTTGGATTAGGTTGGAGAGGAAACTCTTCAAGGCCATTCAAAACCAAACATTAGAGTCTGAGATAGGGAGTGTCTAAGTCTAGTTTCGTGGAAGTTATCCATGACCCCCCTCTAACACAAGGGATAAACACGAGGTCGTGTGCGGAAAGGTAGCGGAGATAATCCCTCCAAAGCCGGACCAATCGTAGTGGAGAACACATATAGAGGGCTTGTTTTGGGATTCCGTCGTTTTCATTTTCCACGGGGCTTCGTGGGTCTCGAATCCGTTCGAGGTCCTTAGTTGTATTACATACCATTTTCTCTCGATACCCTTGATAGGTTTCGGGCTCGATACCCTGCTCATTTTGGTCTACCCGACTTTCGACTGTACCCGCCTGGTGACTGTTCGCGTGCTGGAAACTTAGTTGCCAATCTTTTTAGGAACATACACAGGTGACTGTGGGGGTATACCATGGTACCTAGGATAGACATTGGGCCATTCTTTGTAGAGTATACCCGAAGGGTGCTTCTGTGTTCGAGTTGCACTTGCACCGGTAAGTTGCTCTAGTGTTGGTAGTTGTAACTGTTCTTCCAAATAATTTTAGTGATTGCTTGTCTTATCTCTTAGGGGATTCTTTTTAGTGTGTGTTACTTTTGAACGTTTAGAACACCTTAGCATGTCTTGGATCTTCTCACATAGTGGAGGATCCCAAGCTTCGTCGGTCACGAAGGCTTCTTGGCCTACCACCGGTTACACTAGAGCCACCCCCGCCACCATTAAGGCGGAAGCTAGACCAACAAGGGTCTTTTGAAGCGACCGGGTTACAGACCTTTGTGCCTGAACAACTCCTGGAGGAATCAACCCCCACTCTTGGCTCGGTTGAAACCCCAACCACTGATATCTTGGCACCATTTATTGTACCAATCCAATTTCATGAACGCCAGACAGTGCCTCACACAACAATTGAAACAAACGATGTTACTTCTTCTGGGAATTCTTCAATTCCCACCACAGTTTCTACCACATGAGAGTCATATCCTAACCTACCATCGTTGGTCCGAGCCACCATGGTCTCGGCCATAACTATGTCACACAGTGGACCAAACTCGTCAATGGAGGTGGCCACAACCCCCTTCACACCTAGTGTGACAGGCCCTCCGTTCTCATACGGTATGCCTAGTTCGGGTACAAGTCCTACACTAACCTACTCCACTTTACAGACTTTGGGTCTGGGGGCAGGGAGCTCTAACACTCCTTTGCAAGGTCACCTTGGGGGCACTCCTATCCCTTTTAATGCTTTTCCTTACACAGGAGGTCATATCCTTCCTTCGTCCCCTTCACTTGGTGGTCTGCATCAACAATCCGTCGGGAAGCCTACACACACTAGTTTATTTGGAGCAGGGAGTCAAGGAACACCTGCGCACAACATGCCGGTAGGTTTGACACCATTTTCTTGGAACGAGATGTTTGGTAACAACACATTCTCATCCACCGCTTTTTCGTCTGGGGGCAACCCCATTTTTGGACAATCCACTCCTGCGCAGGGTACTATTCCTGCACAGGGGGCACACATAGCAGGACCTTGGAACTCAGGACAAGGATCCGTTCCCTCCTCCAGAATGCCATTTTGGGGTAATTCTTTCCACAATCAATGGAACCCTGGACAGACTACTATGCCCTTCCCTTCAGGACTGGCATGGGGTAATCCTTCCCAAAGTCCTTCAAATACAATGCATTCACAACACTCTATGTCCTTTATGGGAAATCAGCCGATGATGTCTCCACAGATGCAAAATCCTTACGCTCGTCAGGGCCATGGTTTCTACCAGAATCCAGGCCAGCATCCAAAATTTTCCTGACAACCTGGAGCCAGTCAAACTCTAGGACCCTTTTTCCCAGGTAATCAGCAGCAGCCCAAACTACCATTCCTGGCGACTTTACACTTGCCAGATTTGACAAGGTTGTTAAATGATCCTATTTGTCACGATCCACGTTGGCCTCCTGTGCCGATGAAGTTGCCTTCGAACATTCCAAAGTTCGAGGCCACGCCTAATGAAGATCCATGTGATCATGTGACTACCTTTCATCTTTGGTGCTCATCTAACTCATTGAAAGATGACTCTGTATAGTTGCGATTGTTTCAATGTACTCTTATTGGGAGTGCCACAAAATGGTACATTGAGTTCGATCGCTCAAGACACTCTTCTTTTGGTGAATTGGTGATGGCCTTCCTTAACCATTTCCAGTTACCTGTGAGATACGACGCTGACACAGAGCTACTCGCCAATTTCAAACAGACAACAGCGGACCATATCTTTGATCATATACGAGAGTGGAGACGCCGGAATGGTCTAATCAAAGTACCAGTCCCACCAACATTCCTGCTTGAGTGGTTCCTTAAGTCTTTGGTCCCACAGTTATCCAAAGACGTCACAACCTCCGGAGTTTTATCTGAAGAAGATGCCATCATGAGGGCTCAACAATTTGAGCTCATCTATTCTCAGTCTAGTTTATTATACAACATCTTGCCAGATGCGCCACGTTCGATACTGGATAAAACTAGACAGAGAGTTGGACCATATGCTGATGGTATTGTTGGTTCAGCACAAGCTAAGCCCGCTGAGCAATTGACAAAGCAGTTGCAACAGTTATCCATACAACACACAATGGAAAACTAAACTATTTCTTTGGCTGCTCCTCCTACCCAAACGTCGAAAGTACACACCGTGTAGTCAACTAACCCAAAGGCCACCCAACAGCCTGAAGGGAAGAAAAAACAACGAAAGAAGGGTAAGGGGGATAAAAAACCCACTGATAATGATGGCGGGGACAACATAGAAAAATGGAAGGTGAAGTATCCATGCAAATTGTGCGTGGAAGACCACCTGACCCATCTTTGTCCTCGACTTGCAGAGGCTCAAAAGTTTGTCACACAACAACAACAAGCAGTGTTGACTAATCCCTTTCAACATGGGAAAAATCTAACTCAAGCCTCTACAAGAACAGAAGGGGGCAGCCAAGAAACCTACCCTCCTCCAAACAATCCCTCATCCGCGAACGTATATATGGTTAGGGGTGATGCTTTCATAATGACTAGAGAACATGACTATAGTAAACCAAGCACTTTTGAGAAGGGTAAAGAAGTCGATCTCCCATCTCTTCCTCTACATATTGAGAAGATGTTGGGAGAAACAATGACACATATTCCAAAGGGTGCATTTAAAAAATATTCTCACAACCCAAATGCAAGGGCCGCCCAGAATTACTCTGTGGTGGAAGATTTATCACAAACCCCTTGTGTGATGTCTGCTTTGGAGGTCCTCCAAAGCTGCCCTACTCAGAGAAAATCCTTGTTAACTGCTTTGGGCTCTACTGATACTTGTAATACGGGCACCATCATGTTAGATACAACCTACTTAAAACCTCGTCTTCCTTACCACATAGCGTTTCAGATAGTAGTGGCTCATCCCGCGAAAACTTTTACACGAAATATCTTCCGCACGGTGGTCGACGAGGGTGCCTCGACATGCGTTATGTCGTTAGCATGTTGGAAGGCCATTGGCCAGCCTGGTTTGTCTCCATCACCTAATATCCTCACTGCTTTCGACAGCCATTCTTTCCGACCACATGGCATCATTCCTTCTTTCCTTATGCAGTTAGGAGGGAAAATTGTGTGTGTCGAAGTAGAGGTAGTCGATGCTCCCCTTGACTATAACCTCCTGTTAGGATGGAGTTGGACTTATGCTATGCAAGCTGTGGTTGCTACAGTTTTCTGAGTCTTGTTGTTTCCACATGAGGGTCGGATAGTGACCATCGATCAACTGTCTTTCTCCAGACCTGACCCAGCTTTGGGGGCATCCACAGTCCCGAAGATTGATAATCCTCAACCAGGTGTCATTAACGTAGGAGTTGGTTTGTGCCCATTCTTAATGGGTAGCTTCAATTACCCACCTCCTCACGATGATATCAATTTTATATCTAATCACCATAAGGTTGATATTTTTCAAGTTTCATTGTTCCACACGACTTACTTTGAGGATCCTTGGATTCTTCCTTCCCCATCAGCCACGATGGATGGGACAGGGAACTTAGGCATGTCCATTCCCTTGTCGGCCGCTGAGGTATTTTACTCTTTCGTCCAACAAGATTCAACTAACCTTGATCCGACTCCTGCACAAGAGTTAGATCCACTTCTAGAGCCTATTTGGGCTCAGGGTTCTCTTGCTAACATCGATTCGTTAGACTTAGTCTTGCCTTCTGACGAAGTAGTAATTGAAGCAATGACTAGTCTGGACAAACCTTGGGAAGATCTTCATCACAGATCATATTTTCTCCCAGAGTTAAGCCGAATCGAAGCAGGAGAATTCATCGTTACCATGACGGGAGATCAACCATGTCTTATTAATCTCTTAGCTACGCAGGAGATTTATGCTGAGGGAAATATGGCGACTATCACTGAAACTATACCCATCAACATCTCCCAAAACCCTAATGTCGTGGAGAATGTCTTCGTCGGAGTGGATTTCTCCACCAAAGACATTCAAATTTACACGGATCTTTTCAAATAATTCCGCGACGTTTTTGCCTGGTCTTATGAGGAAATGCCAGGTATCGATCCGAAAATAGTTGAACATGAAATCACAATGTATCCTGATGCCAAGTCTCTTTGAAAAAAAATTTGTCCATTCAATCCCAAGAAAGAAGCAACCATCAAGATTAAGGTTGAGAAATTGCTAAAGGAAGGTTTTATTTATCCTATCCATTTGACTCAATGGGTGTCAAATCCTGTGCCGGTCAATAAAAAACAAGGCACGATTCGTGTATGTACCGATTTCCATGATTTGAACAAGGCATGTCCCAAAGATAATTTTCCAACACCATTCATTGACCAGATCATTGATGAATGTGCCAGTTGTGAAGCCTTTTCATTCATGGATAGTTTTTCGGGATATAATCAAATCCAAATCAAACCTGAATACCAACACAAGAAAACATTCATTTGTCCATGGGGTACATTCGCATATTGTAAGATGCCTTTTGGACTTAAAAATGCTGGAGCCACATTCCAGCAAGCCATGTCTTTTTCTTTTCATGACCTCAAGAATATAGTCGAGGCCTATCTAGATGATTTAACATCATGCTCTCACAAGTGAACGGATCATCCCACACACCTTATACTAATCTTCGAATGCTGTCACTACTTTAGGATTCGCTTGAATCCAAACAAGTGCAACTTCTGTGTAACATCAGGACGTTTGTTAGGTTTCATCGTATCAAGCACAGGGATCATGGTTGATCCTCTTAAGGTGGAGGCAATAATCTATTTTTCCCCCCCACGCATAATCCTACAACTTCAGAGTCTACAAGGAAAGGCGAACTTCTTATGATGCTTCATCGCCAACTATGCCAAAATCACCAAGGGATTTATGCATTTACTAAAGAAAGACATTCTTTTTTTTTGGGACGAAGCCGCTCAATGCTCTTTCGACACATTAAAACATGCCCTCACAACCGCACCTCTGCTACAACCACCTAACTATAACAAATATTTCTTATTATATCTCGCTATCGCAGAGTCAACCATTGGCATGGTTTTAGTTTAGGAAGATGATTCGTTCTCAGAATACATGATCTATTACCTAAGTTGAGGCCTTGTAGGACTGGAAATTAATTATTCTCATATCGAAAAACTTGCGTTGGCAGCAGTTCATGCTGTTCAACGGTTCCGTCACTATGTTCTGTTTCGCAAGACCACCGTCATTGCTGTCATGAATTTATTCCAGTACATGTTGACACGGTGATTTATAGGTGGAAAAATCAGTAGATGGATAGTCATCCTCCAAGAATTTGACTTAGACTTCGTTTCAGCCAAGTCCAAGAAATCATTGGTCTTCGCAGAGCTTATTTTGGAACTTTCGGTTGAGTCAGGTGACGTTGTGCCTGAGGAATCACCTATCTGGGGAGATTTTGTTTTTATTGCATATTTAGACCCCTGGTACGGAGATATACTTATCTATCTCCAAACTTTGAAGTGCCCCACCTCTGCTTCTCGGGACGAGCGTCAGGGGATACGCCATCAGGCTAAAAATTATCTCATACTCGATGATATGTTGTATCAGAGAGGTGTATACTGCATCTTACGTCAATGTCTCACTCATGAGGAGGCCATCATCGTGCTCAACGATTTCCATACTGGAGCTTGTGGCAGTCATTTATCTGGGTTGGCAACAACCCAAATAATTTTACGAGCAGTTTACTTCTGGCTGACACTTATCGAGTCGGTCAAGAAGTGCCATCCGTGCCAAATCTTCTCTCGGAAGATGAGGGCACATCCTGTTCCTATGTTTCCTTTCATCACAGTTGGTCCCTTCACTAAGTGGGGGATTGATTACACTACATGCAATCCCCCATCATCAAGGGGGCACCGCTATATCATCGTAGATGTTGACTACTTCACTAAGTGGGTCAAAGCTATGCCAACGTTTAAAGATGATGGAGAGACTGCAACTCTCTTCTTATTTAACCAGATCATAGAAAGGTTCATCGTTCCGAGAGAGATTGTCACTAACCATGGCAGTCACTTTCAGAACCAAATGATGACCAAATTAACATCAAAGCTTGGGTTACAGTAGGAGCATTCATCACCTTAATACCCCCAAGCCAATGGGCAGGTGGAAGCTGTAAACAAAACTCTTAACATTATTCTACAACGAACTATCCACTCAGCCAAGTCAAATTGGCATTTGATGTTATACTTGACATTATGGGCTTACCAAACATCTGTTAAGACTGCAATCGGTTTCTCACCTTTTCAACTCATTTACGTGCTGGAGGCAGTCATGCCCATCGAATGTCAAATCACATCTCTAAAATTGGCAGTACAATTATTGCCAGACACTTCTCCGCTTGAAGAACAGTTAGTACACCTTGAGCTGCTCGATGAGTAGCATCATGATGCGGCCTTGGCCAACGAGGCTCACAAACATAAGGTCAAGTGTCAATATGATAGGTCTGTTTTTCCTCGGATTTTTTCTGAGGGCGACCTTGTCCTGGTATATGACCAAGATAAGGACCCCCTGGGGGCAGGAAATTTTAAACCCATGTGGTTCAGACCCTTCATTATAAAAGAGGTGTTAAAAAAGGGCGCTTATCGTTTGGTTGATTTTGAAGGGAATGCTTTGGTGGAGCCTAGAAATGGGCTCTACCTCAAGAAGTATTACTCATAGACAGGTCACTGTAGGTAACTTTCTGTAACATATGTATAGTCTTTGTACTATTACTTTTTGAGTTTATTTTAAGTGTTATGGACGTGTCATTGATGTTATCTTTAGTCAATATGGCAGATGTCAAGTGATTCCGAGGTGTTCATTGGGTATGCAGATGGTGCTAGTCGGCACACGCGGAGGTTTGCCTCCGCAGCTTGGGTAATCTTTACGCCTCAGGGCCAGTTGTTATCTTCCAGAGGTATATGCTTAGGTGACAAGTTGTTATCTTCCAGAGGTATATGCTTAGGTGACACCACAAATAATGTCGTCAAGTATAGTGCAGTTATTGAGTTGCTTCATGACACCTTGTCATTGGGTATCTCTCATCTTCGAGTCTATCTCGATGCTCAAATAGTTGTGTCACAGATAAACAGAGTATACCGGGTGAGATCGGAAGAGCGGTTCAGCAGGAATGCCGAGACCGATCT
>CBVK0102522871.1:2240-17832 GCA_900067695.1 Picea abies | reverse complement strand
GAAGAAGTATATGAAGAAGAACCTGTGGCTCCCAGAGTTGCAGAACCAGTAAGATAAGCCACAGTTTCCTCCAATGAGGAGATTCATGAAGATAATGATATGGTAGAATATCAAGAACCTCCCAAGATGACAATATCTCACAAGAGAAATCCATCTTGGGTAAGGGAACTTATTCAAGATGGAGAGAAGTATGGTTCCCTTGAAGGAACCATGAGACACGTTAAGAAAACTAAGCTATTATCTAGTTATATGGATTTGATGTGTGATCTAATAGAGAAGGATCCTACTTTCTTTGAAGAATACATTCAAAACAAATAATTGGGAGATTCCATGAAATAAGAATACCGATCCATTATAAATAATGATGTATGGGAAATAGTTCCCAGATCAAAGAGGAAAGATGTGGCATCTTCCAAATCGATATACAAGATAAAAAATGTTGTTGATGCGAGTATTGAGAAATATAAAGAAAGGTTTGTAGCTCATGGTTTTTCTCAAAAGGAAGGAATTGATTATGAAGAGATGTTTTCTCTTGTAGCTGGATACACTTCTATCAGAACCAATATAGCCCTTGCAGCTAAGATGAAGTGGAATTTATACCAAATGGATGTGAAAACAACTTTATTAAATGGTGTCATTGAAGAAGAAGTGTATATATAACAACCGCAAGGGTTTGAAGTTGAATACATAAAGACTCATGTCTACAGGTTGAAGAAGGCTCTGTATGGATTGAAGCAGGCTCCTAGAGCTTGGTATCGAAGGATTGACAGTTTCTTGATGAGATTTGGATTTACCAAGAGTAAAGTTGATTCTAACCTTTACTTCAAGGTTATGAATGATGAGCCTTTTTGTATTATTTCTTTATGTGGATTTATTATTCTTAATTGGAGAATAAAATCTCATCACTGATTGTAAGAAGAAGCTCAATGTAGAATTTGAGAAGAAATACCTAGTCCTAATGCAATATTTCTTAGGCCTTGAGGTTTGGCAGAGCCCAGAGAAAATCGTCCTTAACCAAGGGAAGTATGTAGTTGAAATAATGAAGAGGCTTGATATGTTGGAGTGTAAATCCATGAATACACCCATGGAAACAAATTTGAAGTTGTTGGTTGATACTTCGTTAGAATTGATTGATGCTATTCTATACAAACAAATCATTAGATCATTGATGTATATGACAAACACCAGGCCATATATATGTTTTGTTGTGAACACCTTGAGTCAATATCTAGTAGAGCCCAAACATGTTCACCTTGTAGATCAAAGCATGTGATGAGATACCTTAAGGGTACGTTGGACTTTGGTATCTGTTATACTAAAGATCATGACTTTAGACTGATTGGTTATACTGATTTAGATTGGGCTGGAAGTGTTTGTGACAAAAAGCACACTTCAGGATATTTTTTCAGTCTGGGGTCAACCATGACTTCATGGCAGAGTAGGAAGAAATCTAGAATTTCTCTCAACACAACATAAGTAGAATACATTGTTGCATGTTTTGCCAGTTGTGAATCCATATTGCTATGGAAGTTGTTGACAGGTCTATTCAATCTAGAGATGGAATCCACAGTGATTCTATGTGATAAACATAGTTTCATAAAGTTGACAGAGAACCTTGTGTTCCATGACAAGTCAAAGAACATAGAAATTAGGTATATGGTGCAGAGGGGAGCCATAAATATCCAATATATTGGCACAAATGATCAGGTTACAAATGTGATGACCAAGCCTCTGTCTCATGTAAAGTTTTATCACTTTCAAGACAAGTTTGGTATAGTCCGAAAGGACCTCCCTCGAAAGGGGGAGTGATGTTGATGACCCTCGAAAGGGGGAGTGATGTTGATGATACTATAGTATCCTAACCAATAATAGGTAGCTCAGTTAAGATTTTAAATCCTAGGGGACTAACCATACCTCGACATATCCCGAAGGTCTGGTAAGGATGGTCTATCAAAGTACCTGTACATGTATATGCTAGCTATGGTCAATAATGGTAGCTCCATTAGTATTTTTATAATCCTACTAAATCTTATGATTCCTGGGAAGATCCCGAAGGTATGGTAAGGATAGTATGTCAGAGTACCACATGGTAGCTCCGTTAGGATTTTATATCCTACATAATCTTATGATTCTTGGGAAACTCCTTAGAGACTGTCAGAGTACCACAAAATGTTGTAACACCTGCCTCATCTCCTTAGAGACTGTCAGAGTACCACAAAATGTTGTAACACCTGCCTCATTTTGTTTCCCCATGATGATGATGATGTTGTTGCTGCTCCATCCTTCATGTTGTGATGATTTTGTTGCTCCAGCCTTTGTGTTGTGATGATGTTGTTGCTCCATCCTTTGTGATGTGATGATAATGTTGTGGTTATTGATGCTATTGATAATGATGATGATGCTAATCCAACTCCATGCTATGAATGATGATGAGAAAAAGTTTCGATGATTTATAGATATGATAGTCACTATTTTTTATGCTATTGATGTTGTTTCCCTCTCTATCTCCTGAAGATGTTGTATAATACCCTTCTTGTTAAGGGGGAGTGTTGAAATATTGTAACTAAAAATAGTATTCTATTTATTATTGAGTCATTATTGATTAGATCAATCCCCTTTTTTGGATTGATCATGTTGGGATTTGTAAATTATGAAATCCCCTTTTGCAGATTAGTCAAACCCTAATTATATCATGCAAATTAAGAAGTCGTCCCCAATCCTAATTAAAGTGGTTTTAACCACTAAGTGAAGAATTCTGCCTTTCCTAGTGAAGAGACACCTCCCTAGGGCCTGAAAACTAATATAAATAAGAGAGGATAGTGCCTCATTCATTCACTCACTCATTCCACTCAACAAGTGCACAAGTTTGGATATATATGTAGTTGGGAGAAGAAGGAATAAGAGAGGATAGTGCCTCATTCATTCACTCACTCATTCCACTCAACATGTGCACAAGTTTGGATATAGATGTAGTTGGGAGAAGAAGGAAGAGAGAGGCACATTGCTTAGTGTTGGATATTCTCTAGTGTTTTGGTTTATTACCTTGGCATTATATTGGCTATCTATATTAAGGAATTTTTTGCTGGGTTTTCTCCCCCATGAGGGTTGCCCGAGATAAGTGTTGTGTATCTTGTGATTTTGTTTCTCTCAATGATCCTACCTATGCTATTTTTATCTAGTAAATTGAAAAAAAACTTAATAGATGCTCTAAAATTAACAATTTTCACCTAATGTAATGTTATATGAATTTTTTTTTAATAATTATATAATTAAGATTCATGTATAGTCCATTAATATATATATATATATATACATATTCATATAATAATGAGTATACATATTATAGTCCTCTCAAGGATTCTCATTTCCATACCAAGAAACAAAATTTTTCTCTCCAAAATTGATATCTTATCTATCCCATACATGACCTTTACATTCCAAACTATCTAATAACAATCAGTTATGTCCATAATAGAATTGAAAAAAAAAAAGAGACACTTAAAACCCCTATCCAAAGGTATTAGGGACCCCTACAGCATAAAATATTTTTCATCACATAAATGACCCACAAAAAATTATTGCACAATGAAGGAGCCACAATCCATTTCTAGATCATTCTTCGATAAACCATAAACAATATCATTTAGTTCCATATAAACGTGTAAAAATGAGGTCCATTCAAATTCATTCATGGAGTTGCAGATATGATTTAAAATCGGTTGAAGCTTCAGCACTTGAATTCAAAATTTTTTGTTGTCCCAGTTGATTACAACCTTGGAATCTCCATAGACTTGTACTTTCCTCAAATTTAACATGTTTGCATAATACAACAGATTCCACATGGAAGAGAATTCTACCTTCATATTTGTCCCTTTACTTGTTGCATAATGAATTTTGAAGAAACACACATTGGATATAGAAACAATGACTCCCACTCCACACAACGATGGGTGGCCTTGACTTTCCCCATAAAATAAACCCCATGGTATTCCTTCTTTTAGTTTTGGAATGATGAGGCATCTTTCCTTGATTTTTTTTAACTTATTTTTAAACTTAGACGATAATTTGGTGATAAGAATTGCTACCAACTCCACGTGAATGTCTAGATTCAGAAATATTGACATGTTTCTAGTCCACCAAATTATGTAAACAACCAAACCAAAGGCATATCCAAAAACCTTAGCACTCTACAACTTTTTCCATTCGAAGAGCCACTCTTCCAAAGAGTTGTTGACCACCTAAAAATTTAATTTTGGCATTGCACAGACTTTGCAGGTGAAATGAAAATAAAAAAATAGGTGAGAAGTCGATTCCTTTTTTAATTTGTAGAGAGCACATCTACTTAGACCCATCCAAACATGCTTAATTCCCACATCACATGTTAGCATATTTTTACTCATTGCAAGAGAATATACCAAAATCACCTTTAAACGGGAATTTATTTTCCATACATCTACCCACCTCCAAATAAAATTATCCTAAAAGGATCCTTCACCCAACACTAGATATCCCAATTTCACAGTAGACATCCCATTTAAAGAATTTTTTACCTAGGACAAAGTGTAATTTTCTTCTTCTATTAAGGAAATAAAATTTGTTTTTAGTGACTCCACAAAAGCATCCCACTCATTATAATTTTCCCCTTCCGACCCCATATCGACCTGATATTTCCAAAAACAACATCCAACCTCATATATGATTTTCAATTATTCGTCCCATACAGAAAAAATTCCTAAATTGTGAAGATCTGAGATCAACCCATTAAATAGTTTGAAAGAATTGGAAGCCCCTTCCCATGGATATTAACCCATTCAAACATGTTTTTTGTTACCTATTTTCCATGATATACAGTGCCCAACAATAGTATATACTTCCATGATATATTTCTATCCAGTAGAGCCATTGACCACCGATTTGACTAGTTCATGAAGCCATTCCACTATTGATTTACCTAGAAAATATTTCACCTCCATCACCCTACCTCATAGTAATCAATCATGAGAAAGTATCCATAAATTATTTGTAGCAAGAGACTTACTGAACCAGAGGATAATGTTTTATCCACAACCACCATATCTTTTTCCCATTACAATCCACGACCACTTGGATAAGGGAATGCCTGGAGATTCCTTTTTTCCTGACCACAAGAATTGGAAACAATTTTTGTTGATCTTTGAGAGGATGCCTTTGGGAATATTGGCAATAGAATCTGAGTAAAATGGTATGCTACTAAGGATAGATTTTATTAACACTATATTCCCTCCCCTTGAGAGCATTCAGAAAGCCCAATTTTTCATCCTTGCCTGAATTTTTCTTGGAATTGAGAGCCAATTCTCCATCCTGTAACCACATGGTTTTAAATAGAACCTGAGATACTTTGTTCCCTCATCAATGATTTTTTTCTTGAAAGGAAACCAAACCTCCAATTGTTCCATGATATCATTCTCAAGGGATCAAGTTAATATAATTGAATTGTCCATATTTATTTCCATTATTGTAGTGGTGCAGAACAAACCAATGACGGAATTTAGAAGTTTAATCCCTTGCATATTACATGCACCAAAAATCATTATATCATCAACAAATAATAAACGGGTTAGAAAAAACTCTAAATTCATTTTAGTTCCTTTGAGTAGGAAGTTCCTTTTATCATTTTCAATGAGTTTGCTAAGGACCTGTGAAATGATAAGAAAGAGGAAAGAGGATAATGGAAATTCCTATTGAAACCCCTTGGAAAATATAAAATAATATGACGGGGATCCATTTATTAACACACCAAAGGACACTGATTCAACACAACTCAAAATATAGTTAAAAGTGAGAATATTTGTTGCCATCTGAAGCATGGTAAGCCTCAGGAAGGTCTAGTTGACTTTTTCATAAGCCTTTGAGAATTCCACTTTTAAAACAAAGGATGGAATGTTTTTGGTCTTGATGGTGCATACATATTCTTGGGTCAAAGAAACAACATCGCAGATCTGTCTTTTAAACATGAACCAAAATTGTTCCTTAGAAATTATATCACTTAATATTAGTTCGATCTTGTTGGATATTATCTTATAAATTAACTTGTATATCAAGTTACTATACAAATGGGTATGAAATACTCAAATGAGGAAATCTCCTCTTTTTGGGGATCAACAACATAAAAGTATTATTTAAGGATCCATGGAACTTACCATATTTCTACGATTCTTGTACAACCTTGAGTAAAAATTATTTTAATAGATCATAGAAGCCAAGGAAAAACTCTACTGAAAGACCATAAGGACTTGAACTCATATTTTTTTTTTTTAATTCTTCTATCATGTAAATAATATCCCCCTTCGGAATGTTTTCATGAAGGGACTCATTCACCTCTTATATAATGGATCTCAGGAACAATTTGACCACCTCTAAAATTTCCTTAATAGGACAACCCAGGGGAGTAGAGAAAAACTTTGAAAAATATCTAACCCTAGCATTTACAATATCAGGAAAGGAGGATACCATGTGACCTTCCAAATTTTGGATTTTACCTATCACATTAAGGTTTCTACGATGATTTTCATAGTTATGGAAAAACTTTGAGTTGTTATCTCCTTCTTGAAGCCAAACCACCCTACTTTTAATCCTCCATTTAGATTCTTGTAATGCCAACAATACATTATTCTTGTTAACTATGTTTCCTAGCTCTAAATATTCCTCCTTTGAGAGGAAATCCATTGGTTTTTTTATTAACGAATAAACAAGCATACCTTCCACCCCCCTCAGGAGATCTAGGTTTTTTCGATTGAAATTTCACGACCAAATCCTAGAAACTTGTTTCAATTTTTCCATATTGATAGCCATCTACTGCATATATGAGCATCCTAGGAGAAATTTGGGGTGATCCCACTCATTTGCAATGATATTTCTAAATTCACTTTCCTTCAACTAATGGTTATTGAATTTTAAAGGAGATAAGGTTTTCAACCCACCTTTTGAAATATTCAAAATAATTGGCATATGATCTGAAATACCCCCAATCCTCACCAACGATTTGATTATCCATGGGTTTTCCAGCATTGCTTCTGACACCAAGAACATATCCAACCTTTTAGCCACATGATATTCATCTTTTCTTTTGTTTCTCCATGTTTAATAAATCTTGGGAGGTTCAAGATCCACCATATTATGAGATGTTATCCAATGGGTAAAATAAATTCTAATGGATCCTTTCTATGATGCTTCCCTCACACTTCTTTTAGGGACATATTAAATTTAAGGTCTCCACCTATGATTACATTTGTGACCTTTAGGATACTAGTGTTGACAATTTGGTTTTCATTGATGTCAACCTTGATAGATAGGTTAAGTATCATCGATTGATTGGTTTGATAAGCATTACCAATATTAGACATAATGTTATGAAGATGACATGAATGTCAAGCATTGTCAATAATGAACATAATGTTATGAAGTTGACTTGAATATCAATAGAAAGATAATATTGAATAATATATTATATAAGTTTGATGCAGTCATCCTATATTATATGAGATTGATGAAATCACCCTAATGGAAATATGGTTTATGGTGGATTGTGTCATTAACATCTACTCTCTTAGCACCAACTTTTCCTGAAATAGTCTAAATGTGCTTTTGGGGCCTCAGAAGTAGATTACTTAGGTCATCTAGTGGGAAAGGATGGCGTCAAGGTGGACCCGAAAAATATTGAAGCTATGCAAGACTGGCCACACCCAAAGACTCTCAAAATTTTGCATGGTTTTTTGGGCCTCATAGGGTATTATCACAAGTTTGTTAGGAACTATGGATAGATTGCAACACCTCTCACTGCTCTCCTAAAAAATAACTCTTTCACTTGGACTACAACAGCAGCTCAAGCTTTTCAAACCTTGAATATGACCATGTGCACGACTCCAGTTTTGGCCCTTCCTGATTTCACAAAGATATTTGTGTTGGAATGTGATGCCTCAGGGAAAGGACTCGGCATTGTCCTTATGCAAGAGGGTCAACCTTTGGCCTTCACCAGAAAGAAACTGTCTGAAAGGAATCTGGGCAAACCAATTTATGAAAACTAGCATATATGAGCATCCCAGGATAAATTTGAGGTGATCCCACTCATCTGCAATGATATATCTAAATTCACTTTCCTTCAACTAGTGGTTATTGAATTTTAAAGGAGATAAGGGTTTCAACCCACCTTTTGAAATATTCAAAATAATTGGCATATGATATGAAATACCCCCAATCCTCACTAATGATTTGATTATCCATTGGTTTTCCAGCATTGCTTCCGACACCAAGAACATATCCAACCTTTTAGCTACATGATCTTCATCTTTTATTTTGTTTCTCCATGTTTAATAAATCTTCGGAGGTTCAAGATCCACCATATTATGAGATGTTATCCAATGGGTAAAATAACTTCTAATGGATCCTTTCTAGGATGCTTCCCTCGCACTTCTTTTAGGGACACATTAAATTTAAGGTCTCCACCTATGATTACATTTGTGACCTTTAGGATACTAGTGTTGACAATTTGGTTTTCATTGATGTCAACCTTGATAGATAGGTTAAGTATCTTCGATTGATTGGTTTGATAAGCATTACCAATATTGGACATAATGTTATGAAGATGACATGAATTTCAAGCATTGCCAATAACAAACATAATGTTATGAAGTTGACTTGAATATCAATAGAAAGATAATATTGAATAATATATTATATAAGTTTGATGCAGTCATCCTATATTGTATGAGATTGATGAAATCACCCTAATGGAAATATGGTTTATTGTGGATTGTGTCATTAAAATCCATGCACAAAAAGAAACCGTGAATAAAATGTCAGATAAAAAGGGTAAATGAAGAATCCAATATAGATGCATACAAGTCACAAATAATAATGTTGGACATGGTGTTATAGTGTTGGAATTGATGTCAAACACTATTAGTATGGGAATAAGTGTAGTCACAGAGTCAACAAGTTTGGTATAAAAGTATCAACAAGAAAAGTCTCGACTAGTGAAGTCTTAAGTCGAGTTGAAAAAATTAAGTGGGTCAAGTCGACTATCTAAATAAAAGGAGAAAGGATCAAACTTGAGTGTTTCAATAAAATGAAGTAGATATCTAGAATTCTAGTATAAACATATCAACAAGAAGTTGAAGTTGAATAAGTTGAAAAATTCGAAGGTCGAATTCAAAGAAATCGGGGTCAAAATCGACGGTTGAAATCAAAGAGGTTGAAGAAGTCGAAGGTCGAAGTCGGATAAGTAGAAGAAGTTGAAATCAAAGAAGCCAAAGATCGAAGCCAAAGTTGAAGTCGAAACCAAACCAAGTCGGGATGACCAAAGTCTAATTACACAAGTCGATCTTCTTCTAAGTCGAGTTGGGCTGAGTATAAGTGAAGTAAATTACCCTGAAAGCCAAAGTTGAAACAAAATTGAGTTGAGAAATTCAAGTCAGCCAAATCAAGTCGGGACAACCAAAGTCGAATCTCTCAAGTTAGTTTTCTTCTTAGTCAAGTTGGTCCAAGAAACAACTAACCTAAAGGTAGAGGCTAAAGCAAATTGCATGGACCAGAATCAAAATACTCAAGTCGAAATTTCTCCTATTTGAGTCAACCAAAAATATGTTTGTCAGTCGAATGAGGAAGCAAATACAAAAAAGGGCGAATACCAAGTTGAATCTTTAGTGACTAGCAGATAAGAGGGAACTAATTTTAATATCCACTACCAAGTAAAATGTTTGCAATTTGAATTTAAATAGTCACCAACAAAGGAGATATGTGGAGGTGGATTTAGAAATTCATGAAAAGGTAAAATGCACTGAAGTTAATCTAGCATTCGACGACGAAATGAAAATCTGGGTAATTTTCTTTTAAAGAACCACCTGTACCAACCACTTCACACATGTTCTGGGGAAACTCCTCATGCATCATCTAATTGGGTAGGTTATACACAAAACCCATGTCATAGAATTGTAAACTTTGTTTCCAACACTCCAAAATATTCATACGAAATCAATGTCTAATTTTGTGGACAAAAATCAATTAATGAAATCACCATTTGTATTAATTAAATGAAGGGGTGCATTAATATCCACTACCAAGTAAAATGTTTGCAATTTGAATTTAAATAGTCAAAAACAAAGGAAATATGTGGAGGTGGATTTAGAAATTCATGAAAAGGTAAAATGCACTGAAGTTAATCTGGCATCCGACGATGAAATGAAAATCTGGGTAAGTTTGATTTAAAGAACCACCTGTACCAACCACCTCACACATGTTCTGGGGAAACTTCTCGTGCATCATATAATTGGGTAGGTTATGCACAAAACCCATGTCATAGAATTGTAAACTTTGTTTCCAACACTCCAAAATATTCATACGAAATCAATGTCTAATTTTGTGTACAAAAATCAATTAATGAAATCACCGTTTGTGTTAATTAAATGAAGGGGTGCAATGTTTCATTACTATAAGACACAATGGTTCAAACTTATACCTTTTGGAAAGTATATAAGAATACAAACAAGGTGAAAGGAAAGTGTCTTTGTGGGTTTCATTTGAATATCAAAGGGAAGAGAAAAGTCCAAGGAAGTAAAGAGAATATATGTATGTAATGAGGGTGGAAGGGTGGAGCAAGGAAGGACTAATGTCCTTTACTGATTAAAGTTTGAAGACAGAAAGTTGGTGCTTACTAGGGTTGGTGACTTAAACAAGGGATTTGGTGCTTCCTAAGGTTGGTGCCCTAAACAAAGGAGTTGGTGCTCCCTAGGGTTGGTGCCCTAAAACAAGGGAGTTTGTGCTTCCTAGGGTTGGTTCGCTAAAACAAAGGAGTTGGTGCTTCCTAGGGTTGAAGCCCTGAACGAGCATATTGGTGTCTCCCAATCATTATTGTAACTTGTATTATTGTATTGATTTTATCCCAATCATTATTGTAACTTGTATTATTGTATTGATTTTATATTCAAGTTTAATGTTGTTGATCAATTGTTGTTAATAATTTAAAAATATTAAAAGTTTAAATAATTAATTAATATTGATTTACCCCCCTCTTAGTATTGACCAAGTTTCCAATAACCAGAGTCACTTAAAGACTCTCAAAAAATATTTTTATCAACACAAGGTCTATATATGTTTACAAATATAAATGAAGCCCTAGGGCAGTGTCCTTCAAATCCAAAATAATGTCATATTAAGATACCATATAAGATCTAGCTAAAATTGGGACCCGTAGTAGTGATGCGTCCTACCGAGAAACCTATAACATCACTATCACATAATTCCAATCTCTTATCCATGGACTTAAAGCTTCCACAACCTTATCTCTCACACACACAACCTTATCTCTCGCACACATTGTTTCTTGAATTAATAAGATGTCATGTTTACACTCTACAACCAATATTTTTATGGCCTGTATTTTTTGGGTGCCCCTACCTCATGAGAATTAAGGGACAAAATAATCATATGGAACCTCAAGTTAGGGTTTTCCCTACTCCAAGGGCCCTTATTATAGTAGATTGTTTACTGGTTTTAATTTCCTTTAATGGTTGTCATTGGGCTACGGAGAAATTATATTTTCTCCCTACCTTATGTGTCATCCCCTTATCTAGTGCTAGAACCCCTACATGATAGGTTTCCTTCCTTTATTTACTCTATATATTGTAATCTAATTTTATTTCAAATTTAGGGGAAAAAGAGGATACGGGAGAGACTGAAGAGAGTGCCTCCCATGTCTATAAAGGAACAAGGGCATTAAGGAGTTTTCCCACTTTAAATAAAAGGGTGGACAATTCATCATTTGATTATAAAATATTTGATTTAGAATTGACCTAGACATCCTTAGAGATATGGGAAGGAGAAGACAACAAAAAAAACCTCAACAGAATCCACCGATTTGTCATTCACTTCCATTGAAACCACCTTCTCAAAATTTAAAATAGACGTGGTTTTATGCACATGACTAGTTGACTTACCTGATTCTATTAAAGATTGATTCCCCAAAGAAATTTTATTGTCAATCGAACCCGACTGGACCCGAGGGCTACTGCATGATGAAAATGCTCCATTCATCACATTTTTTTTTATGCCTTGGCACTCTCTTTCGACTTCTTCTTCCAAGATTTTTTGAAAGGAGGAAACTGAGAAGGGGGAGTTTGGAATTGAGCCATCAGCTGACCCACTTCATGACACCCAAAACACCTAAAGGATAACCTCCAATAATATATCCACTAGACCGATGCGAATCCATGGAAAAAAAACTCAATTTCATCCCAAAAAAAATATTCTCTGAGGTCGACTTCAATCTGTAAAAATGCCCATTTTCTGTCATGTTTGCATTCCCATCCTGTCTCTCTCCCCATGAAATTCCTAATTTTGTTTCCAATGGAATCTAGAATGGATTCATTCAATAATAACAGTGGAATATTGGGAAGGATTTCCTAGACCTTTATGGGAGAAACCATGACACACATATCAATTTATCACAAATATATCATTGACAACATTCATAAAATAAACATGATTATTAGGATTCTAAATAATTGATATATCTGCGGTAGACTCTTAGCCAAATCATCATACAGGCACGCAACTAGAGCTTCATTCTCATCTAAGTGGCAGAATATGGTCGAATCCCTGATTTGACACACATATCAATTTATCACAAATATATCATTGACAACATTCATAAAATAAACATGATTATTAGGATTCTAAATAATTGATATATCTGCGGTAGACTCTTAGAATATTGTGATCAATGAAAAAGATTTAGATTGACCATGTCTACAATAAACTCCATTTATCTATCACACCTTATCAATGTCTCCTTGATAGAATTAAGGATAGGACGAATGGATGCATATAAATGAAAATGAAATACAACACAACTGACACTGTGATCTGCATCCTTAAACAAAAATGATTGATCGGTGAGAGAAAGAACAACCACGGTTTCTTTATGAGCAATGATGATAATATTATGCTCACTTTTAGAAACTACACAACATTTTCAGTTGATCAGTTTGAATAATAAGCAATTACATTTTGTTTCTCGCTAAATAATTTTTATGGTTCAAAATTCTCTCACCGTGTAATTTGTATGATTTCAAAATATTTTTAGTTATATAATAAAATTATAAAAAAAACAAAAAAATATATTAATATTTTTTTTTAATTTTTTTTTTTACATTTTTAAATATTAAATTTGATATAACTATAGTATTGACTTCTGATAATTCAGATATAATTTTAATATTAGCATTTTAGTTTTATATTAATTTTGTATTTATTAAGTATATTGTATACAATATATCATTTGGAGGATTCAAAAAATGAAAGTTTACATTTAAGTAGATTATGTATAGTTTTTATGAAAACTCAATGTTGTTTGATAGAAGATAACCAAATTCATTTTTATATTTTTATTTATATTTTTAGTAATAATGTATAGTTTTTATGAAAACTCAATGTTGTTTGATAGAAGATAACCAAATTCACATACTAGATTTAACATCAACCTTAGTATTAGGTTTACTGTCAGATACCCTTTGTAACTTAATAAAATCAAAGGAAATTTTTCAAAAATAAATTTACTAAAATACAAGGCTAAAAAAAGACTATTTGTCTCAATCCTTGTGAGTGTGAGGATATTTTTGTTATTTTAATTAAAATATCTTATTTTTTCTCATAAAAATCCTTGAACCTTACTCCTCTTTGTTTTCTTATTTCCTCGTTTTTTCTCTTTTCTTATTGTCCCTTACCTTTTCTTCCTTAGGGTTTCATTCTCATGGAGGCTAGGATTTCATTTTCTTGAAGGAACCTCCATGAGAAAGGTAATGGATTCTCCCTTCCCTTCTCCTCACTTCTTCCTCTATTACTTTGTTTCCTTCATTGATTTCAACAATGTTATAATAAAACATTATAACATGTATTAATTTAAGTGATGATACAATAAAAAATTATTTAAGTAGTCACATAGTTGCAATGATTTCAACAATGACACAAGAAACAATTGCATTGATTTCAACTACTATATATTTCAAAATGATAATGTGTACATTGATTTAAGTGATTATAAAATGAAAAATGTTGTAAAGTAGTCACATAGTTTCAATGATTTCAACAATGATATAGCTAATAGTTGCATTGATTTTAGCTTTGATATCCAAAAATAAGAAATGATATGTTTATTTTAGTGATAATACAATTAAAAATTGTTTAAAATAATCAAGTAGTTGCATTGGTTTCAATGATGACCTTATGCAAAATAATAAAGTGCATTGATTTTAATGATAATATAATAAAAATTGATGTTAGTGATGATATAGTGAAAAATCATTTAGAGAAATAAAGTAGTTTCATTGATTTCAACAATAACCTATTGCAAAACAATAAGGTACATTAATTTTATTGAAAATACAATGAAAAATCATTTAGAGTATTTAATTACTTGAAATGATTTTAATAGTGAAAAATATTATGGTACATTATTCCAGTTATAGTATAGTGAAAAATGATTCAAATAGGTAACAAAAACTAGCTTCCATTGAAACCTACTTAGATGTTAACAATCCACAAGTCATCGCGATCGACGTTGGAGAAAGGTACTATTAATATTGGGAAGCAACATAAACATGGCATGGAATTTACTCCAATATCTAGAGCTAAATATTTGAATGGTATACAATTTCAATGTACCTTTAACACAAATTTACTGAGTTGTGGGATAACAAGTAGTTTAACCTATCCTCCCTTTAACAAACCTCTTAGACCACAAATGATGAATCCATATTAACTTTTTAAGTATACTTATAATTGATATTGTCTATGTTCTAACAAACGACAACTAAATAAATTTAATATGATCATGTTAGTCTTAGGCATATACATATACATAATGTTGATGATCTACAAATTTTCTATGACCACCCATGACTGAAACAAGGTGTAGATCCATCTTATCTCGAGATCTATCAAAGATCAAGAGGGATCAAATCTCTGGAGATGAAAACCTTTAATCTTTCCTCATTTTTGCACTCTAAGACAAGTTTAAACCTCTAGAGATTTGATTCCTTTTATCACTTGATAGATATGGAACTAAGACAAATCTAACCTTATATGATGAGAAAGATACAAATTTAAATGCTCATATTAAAAAAATTATATATATATATATATATATATATATATATATATATATATATGCTTTAAAAATTAATTGTAACAAAAGAAACTCCTCTTAATAGATTTAAATAAGAATAATAAAATATGGTAAAATGGTGGTAAAAGTAATATAAATTTTAAAATGATTTAAACTTTATATAATTTTTTTTTTTTAATTGACTTATAGTTGGTAATCTTACAAACAAATTGGAACCTAAACAAATAACATGACTATCAAATCATAATAAACAAATAACATCATAATAAACAAATAACATGAGTATCTAATAACAACAACAACAACAAATATTTTTTCTTTAATATATAATGATGATGATGATTAATGTGCACTAAGATGAATCGATTCTTTAGAATTTTGTTTATGTGTTCGAAAAGCATTAAGAGAAGCTTTCCAAGATCATCATACTTTTGT
>CBVK0102522812.1:0-17693 GCA_900067695.1 Picea abies | reverse complement strand
ATAATATGCCCCAATTAAGGGGTAATGATCCAACATTAGGGCTTAACAATGTAAATGATATATAATGTTAGCATATAAATTAGCATAATCCATTAACATACATTATAAATACACTCATGGAAGTAATACAAATATTTTCAAGATATCAATTGGACGAGAAAATAGTATTTATATTAATGTAATCAACATAAGTAGATAGGTGACAAACTTCTCTAACAACACATATTGAAACCGCAAAACTAAGTCCCTCCAGCTGGGCCTCCACCACTTCAATACTCAACAAAGGCAAGCACATAAGAACTAGGAGTCAATAAATTCCTCCATATCAAGATAGGAAGAGATTGGGGGTTGAACACATGAACATACTTTCAAGGAAAAAGGTATGTAGACTCAATTATGAGGTGAAATTTCTCCAGAGTGTCTTTTCTCTCTATGATGAATTGTCCTCAAGGCTCGGATATGGCTTAATTTATATCCTCCAAATGGAATTGAAGGGTTGAGTCAGAGCATTTCCAGTATATGGAAGGTCAAGGATCATGGATCTCGTGAAATGGCATGGAAACCCGACATATTTTTAAAATTTTGAGCACTAAACCTGATGTACATGGGCTGTAATGGAGCAACCTATGTATACATGAGGTGTCTAACTATATGTCATGTATATGGGAAAAAAATATATGTATAGCTCTAGAGTGAAAAAAAAAGGGGGAAATTAAGTTTGTAGAGGGAAGTGGAAGGTCATCAAAGCAATATGCATGGATTGAGGAAACATTTTCTATAATAGATTTTGATGTGCATGCGGGGTCTTCTTGGTATTTGGTGCACATCACAAAACCCAGAACAATGTACATTGGAAGAAATTGAACTAATGTGAAATAAAAAAACTTTATTTGGTGCATGTAGATTCTATCACTTCCCACGCAACTACTTGATTGTTCACAAAATTAGAATAGGAACAAACAACTTCATTTATATTTGTGCTAGATATTAACCTAAAACTTTGGGTGCCAATATCCCCCCACTAATATTACTTGGATCGTCCTTGATCCAACTACCTCATGGAGTGACTGATGTGGGAATTGAGTAAGAGAAATTTATCATCATTGACGGACCAGAGCCTCAAACCAAAATGTGGTTGTATCCTAGTTTGAGTAAGATAAAATCATTTATCCAGGTTGTAGTTGCAATCTGAGACATGTCCTTAAATGAGTTGTTAAAACCTCAAGGTAAACGATGGATTTGTACTTAATTTAGCTAGATGCTCGAACTCTTTCTCTTATAGGATTTATGTGGTTATGAATGAGGAATCTATTTAAAGCACACCATCCAAACCATGATTCCCTAACTGAAACAAGTGAGACAGCTAGAACTTAGCCCAATTAAAAATTGACCTACAAGAAGTACATACCAAGCAAGAGTTCCATCAGGAGAGACCACTTTCATCCTCCTATCTCGTTGTTTTTGGAGTAAAGGATGGAATATGGGGACCTCCTATTTAGTTCAAGAGGATAACCCATAGCTTGGGGCCATCCACTTCAACAAAGGTTAATATCCATGGTGACAGGAAAACTAACTTTGGGCCTAAAGAACTGGTGAATATGAGGTTGGGCCCTCTACCTGTGCGGTACTTGGTTGTGTCTTGTTGGTGAATAAGAGGGTGGGACCTTTACCTAGCAACTAATTACAAAATGAAAATATTCATGAAAATTGGACTATTGGCTCTCAAAATACCTAGCCAAAATAGGAATTTCACTTATCAGAACCTCAATGAAGCATGGCCATGAAAGAGCATTGAAAATGGGAGATGATAAAATAAGTGAATAATGAAAATATAGAAGTGAGCGGAAATAGAACAGGATGGGAGGGATGGGCGAGGGAGAGAGAGAATGGGACATGGAGATTTTATCCGATGAATGCATCGACAAAATAAAATATATATAGAATAATGAAAAATTTGAGGTTTCATACAGAATTAGAGAAAGAATTGCTCGATGTGACAGAATGGAGAAAAAATATAAAGTCTTGACGAAGTCCCAAAAATGAGGGGATAACGGTTGGCTCTGTCATACTAGTGATGTTTTGTTTGGAATGTGGAATCATAACTTATTACATGCTAGGGATATGTGTGATCTGGTTGACCCTGATTGCTTGACACTTGAATGTCTGTAGCACTAGGTAGCCTAGCCCAATCGTGTGTGAATCCCTTTCCAGTGCCAATACCTTTTATAGAGACCATAACTTCAAATCGAAGTGGAAATCAACAAAGTTTTCAATCTATATTGTCCACCTGTGTGAATGAAGTGTATGTTGTGATTCTAAAAAGGAAAATTATGCAAACTATGTACTCTTCTACCCATTGTGCATCCTACGCTAATCCTACTCTACATAAATCTAGGGTAGATAATTGGAGCTAAGTGATAGGTGACCCCTGCGGATAATAGTACACCTTCAATTGGCTTCAATTAATAAGTCTCTTGAGCAGTTGTCATTGGAATATTGAGAGGCGGGGGGGGTGAATTAGTATGAGCACTTTATACCACTTTTAACCACAATATATATTCTTTCACTTTATCATCAATATATCATGAGCATATAATCATAAGAAGTATCACATCAAATACATAGTACACTAATATTTACATGGAAACCCAAATGGAAGAAAACCACAAAATTATTTCTTATATATATCAATAATTCATGCATAGGAAGAACTAACTTCCAAATTTTCTAGCTACAACTGGAAGGAGGCTACAACCCCCTATTCTTAGGCTCCAACCTGAAGGAAGCTACAACTCCCTGAATTCTATGGCTCCAACTAGAAGGAGGCTACAACCCCTTGATTCTTAGGCTCTAACTTTAAGGAACCTACAACTCCCTAATTCTCCAGCTCCAACCGGAAGGAGGATCCAACACCCTTTTCTTGCCTCGTCCTACATCCCTGAAATATAGACCAATTTTCACTACCAAAATCATTTCCACTATCTCTGACATCGTCACATCAACATGTCACTATATCCAACCTGTCACTATCAACCTGTCCAACCTATCACTATCACCGATACTCAACCAGATCCTCTCACATGGATCATACACCAAGGACACCTCTCAATTAGATTTCCAACATCACCAACATATGCTTCTACCAAGAATGTACCAATATCACCAACATACCATCACAAGATATGTGTCAACCATGTACTAAATCTGATACCAAACCATCAACTTGTACCATATCAAGCATCAACCATGTACCACAACCTACATCAAAACAAGTGCATCAACCATGCACCAACACATGTACCAAACTATGCATCAACCATTGACCAACACCTATACCAAACTATGCATCAACCATGCACCTCAACCTATACCAAACCGTGCATCAACCATGTACATGCACATCAACACCATACCATGTGACAACCATGCACATCAATCATGTACATCAACACCTATACCATACCATATACCATCTACCATATTTCATGAAATATGTCTCAAGTATATACCATATCACTCTCAATCATGCCATGTACCATAAGATAAGCCTCATGTATATGCCAATATCACAAAGATGTTCCTCTAACAATGAACCATAACAACCATATACCAAGTACCAAGATTACGTATAAAGCATGCAACAATATCACCTCAACCATATGCAATCATGTACCATCAAGGCCTCCAAGACATGCCTTAATCATGTGCCACACCATCCAAGATACACGCCTAAAAAAACCACATAAAAGACATACCTTACTCATTAAAACCTGAAGCATACCATCTCATATCCTATAAACACTATGTTTTACCATCAAACCTTGCTACAACTCAACCAGCTATACTTATTAAAATATTTTCCTCAAATCCATGACCTATCCTCCTGCAACATGAAGATGTACACGACATGTCCTCATGTAGCTTGCGTATGTACACGTCCTATCCTTATGCATCCCATGCATAACCTCATAAAAATAGGGTACCATTTTTTTTCAACTCTGAAACTTTTTCTCCTTTAGAATATTTCACTGCCTCAGACTTGATACGTCAGATTCAACCTCAGATTCACTAATAAATTTTCCAAAATATAGACCATAACATTCATAAGACAGATATTCAATGTAAGTGTCTGTATAAATGAGAGACTCTTTGAGGTGTATTTATACAAATGCTAGGTAGTGTCTTTCCTTATTTTAGGGGTTTCATGTTACAACCACTTTACCCTTTGACTAAGACTTGTAACCAACTAGGGGCTTCTTGACCACTCTTTTGCATTCAATATATCATGAGAATATAATCATAAGCAACATCACATCAACAACATCACTTCAAATACATAGTATACCAGTATTTGTATGGAAACCCAAATGGGATAAAACCACATAATTATTTCTTATAGATATCAAGAATCCATTCATAGGAAGCACCAACTTCAAAATTCTCCAATTGCAGGTTGAAGGAGGCTCCAACCTAAAGGAATCTACAACTCCCAAAATTCTCTGGTTCCAACCAAAAGGAGGCTACAACCCCTTGATTCTCAGGCTCCAACTTGAACGAAGCTCCAACTCCCTAATTCTTTAGCACCAAACGAAAGGAGGATACAACCCCCTTTCCTTGCCCCATCCAACTGCCATGAAATATAAGTGTATAACAAGTTATCACTACCACAATCATTTCCACTATCAACCTGTCATTGTATCTAGCCTGCCATTGTATCCAACCTATCACTGTATCTAGTTTTCACTATATCCATCATGTCACATCAACCTATCCAACCTGTCATTGATCAACTTGTCCAACCTGTCATTGTCACAGATACTCAACCAGATCCTCTCATGTGGATCATACACCAAGGACACATGCCTCTACCAAGCACGTACCAAGATCACCAACATACCATCACATGATATGTGTCTCAACCAAGTACCAACATGTACCATGTATCAACCACACATCAACTTTTTCCATAACATATACCATCAAACATGTACCTTAACAAGTACATCAACAGTGCACCAAAACTGTACCATATCATGTATCAATCTTCTACCATATCATGTATCAATCATGCATCAATCAGGTACCATATCCTCAACCATGTACCATATCCATGTACCATGAAATGTGTCAATATATCCAAGATATGTCTCTAATGATGAACCATAACCATATCAAACCAGATATCGAGATAGCCAGTAATGATTCTAATCAATGTGCCATAAAAATACCAAGGTGTACCATATCTCATACCATTACTAACAAGACATGCCTCAAGAATGTACCATACCATAAACATGTAAATCTCAAATCAAGCATATAAGCATACATGTAACTTGTAGTTGGCCTATTGTATCAGATACCAGACAAGCATACCTTCCTTGGCCTCAAAAACTAGACACTAGCATCCCTTCACAACCTTTCACAAGCCCATTTACAGATACGTGACTTTCTCTTCTATTTCCCATGTATATATGTGTTTTCCTTCACTACAGCCCATGCACATCGGCACCCTTCTAACTTGTAACCCGTGTATACCTCAAAAACTAGGGTTTGTTGCAACTATGATACTTCCACCTTCGACCTTCCTTTGCTACCTCAGAAATGACGTCAAAATTAACCTCATATTTTCAATAAAAAGATAAACCATAACATTCACAAGATATTCAATGTAAGTGTGTATATCCTTATGAGAGACTCCTTGAGGTTTTTATATAATTTTTTATAGTAACCTCTCTCCTTACTTTAGGGATTTCTTGTTTCAACTACTTTACCCTTTGACTAAGACTTGTAACCAACTAGGGGCTTCTTGACCACTCTTCGAGGCTTCCAACTTTACAAGGCCATATCTCCCTAGCCGTGAGGAACCACATAACGTTCCACATATCACCAGAAACGAAACAACATGTACTATCCATATATCATAGTATTACCTAAAATTTCATTATCCTTCATGTCCATATTTCTAAATAAACTTCAAGTCCCATAACCACAAATCTAGGGCTACATGTACTAACTCACCATAAATCTCAATCATACAAATCTCAATTAATTTTCCAACATCTCTAGACCTTTACAAGGGTTGAAATCAATCTATAAGGTTTGAAATCAATCTCCAAGATTACTCTCCAAGGGTTGACATCAATGACAACCAATTGTCCAACAATATCCCCATTTGGAATTGATGGCAACACCAACATTGATGGAAACATTGAGACTTGGAAACACTCATGCTCATGCTCCCCCCATGATCATTTATCCTCATCAATGTTTCTATCTCTCCCCCTTTGACATCAATGAAAAAGGTTATCTCCTCTTTTTTGAAGATCGAGTAGCTTCAGAAGATATCCTTATTGTATTTGACCAAGACAAACCCTAAAAAATGTTATTATATTATCTTTATTAAGATGACCCTATTGTGCCTTTGTAAAAGTCTGTTCTATTGTGCCTTGACAATTAAATGTAAATTAATAGAGTAAAGTGATAGGTCAACCCAAACCTAAGGTGACACTACTATTTATAAAGGAGTCTAGCACTTCACTTGAACACTCACTTGCTAGCTTTGCAACAAGAGGAGAAGTGTGAAAGTTTTAGAGGGAGACACTGTTGCAACTAGGAGGTGACTTGGTGGAAGGTTTTTGGTCTATCTCTTGGATTCATCTTGGTCAAGTGGTGTGCTACTCTTCCCTAGTCAAGGGATAGAGGAGGATCTTTTACTTTGTTATTTCTCTTTTGTAGAGAGACAGTGTTCTTGGTTGGTGAATCTTTATTGAGGAAGTTTGTTGGGTTTCCTTCCCCTAGAGGGTTTCCCAAGATAATATTTCTGTCTATATTGTTTATGTGATCATCTCTCTTTCAATGATATTATATATGAAGTTAATATGCTAAATGATTGCAATAATAAAGAAGAACTGTAACTGCTAGTTGTATAAGAAAAATATCAACATGGGATTAGAGCATTCCTAAAAGATACCAACTCAGAGTTTATAAGAAGTGGCTAGCCTCAACACACCCTCTCCAAAATTCATTTTTCAGTATTGCAGTTGCTACAGAATTAGGGTTTTTGCATAAACCCTAAGGGTGATGTTTTCCCTATTTAAGGAGGATATTGGAGAAAGTAACCACACCTAGCATCTCTCCCTAGGAGGGTGCATCTGGTCCCTAGATTAGAATTCTAAGATTTGAAAGTTGAAAAATTAGGGTTTCCTCATAAACCCTAAGTATGGTTGCAACTGCTGCAGATTTTGTGACAAATTTTAGCAATCTCTCTGGTAAGGTCTAAATATCTCATCCTGAAAATTTATTTGTTTACTTATTCCGGGAAGGATGATTACTAGTACCAAGCTTGACGAAAATCTTGAAGGAGTCGATGACTTCTGAGCATGGAAGTATAAAGTGGTGCTCATTCTAGAAGAGAACAACCTTGTAATTTTTGTTGAACAAGATATTGAAGAACCATAGGAAGATGTGGCCAAAGCCAAATATAAGAAGGATGTGATCAAATCAAAGAGGATTATTTCTGATTCCATCAAGAACCATTTGATCCCTCTTCTCTCAACATTAAAAACCCCAAAGCAAATGATGAATGCATTATCCTGTCTATTTGAAGGCAAGAACATCAATCAAAAAATGATCTTAAGGACACAACTCAAGAATGTGAAGATGCAAAATTCAAAAATCATTCAATCTTACTTCACAAGAGTGTCCCAGATTAAAGAACAACTGGAAGCTATTGGAGACTCAGTCGAAGAAGCTAAGGTAACAATGACCAAATTAAATGGTCTTCCAAATTCTTGGGAATCCTTCATCCAAGGAATCTGCTCTAGAACTCTCAAGCTTCAGATGCTTCATTTGCCAGAAGATGGGATATATTGCAAGAAATTGTCCCCAAGCAAAAGACCAAGATAAAACTAGGAAGTTTAAAAGGCATCATGCCCATTTTGGAGGAGAAGATGAACCTAATCAGAAAAGAACAAAAGAAGATGATCCAGATGAACTATATCTTCTGTGATAGAGGACTTAGCACTTCTGAAGCACTTGATTCATATCAAGTGATATTGATAGCTATATCTCGTTTCCTTCCACATTAAAAACTTCAGGAAGTAAAAGAGCTGGAGAATTGTTGTATCATGAGGGTCAAGTACAAGTTGTGAAGAAGTATAATTATTCATCCAGACATCATACAGAACAAAGAAAACAGTGTGACAAATGCACGCTCCAGGTATGCACCCTTCATATTTGATTTCAGTTTTAAGTTTATTAACATCAGATTTTATGCATTTTTTTATCTTAGCTTGTTGGATCATTATCCCTGGTACGGGAATCCAACAAGGTCTCATTTAAAATCAAGAAATAGTTTTTGTGCTCGGAGGTGGCATATGTAAATTCATGTGGTTGGGTGACAATGATGTGACATTATCTATGCTAAAAAGAGCACATTAGAATAGAACTATTAGTGTTTTGTAGTTTCCTAATGAGAAGACTTGGTCAATGGATAATGAAGCCACCTTGATAAGAAGCAAAATTCGTTCGAATTCTGACTCAACTTTCCATATTAAGACTTGGTATCCAACACCGAGTATATCTTACAGAGACTTTGAGGTTATTGTAAACTTAGAAGAAATCAAGGTTCAAAGGGAGAAGGAAAATCTAGTAGATCCAAAAGGGCCTATCCAGAACCATTGTAGTAATCATGAAGAGACCAGCATGGTCCCGTAAAACTTTGCAGGATGAAAATCCATATAGCATTGACTAGCCATATCATGAGGAGTATATGGTTCCACTAATGGTGAGACAATAGGCCCCACCAAGTACCAGCTCAAAAGTAGCTAGAGTTCAGAGGGATTCATCCCTCATGATCTAGTATGGAGGAGGAGCCTCCCCAGGACTATTCATAGATATGTACAAATCATAATGGGTGTCCAGAGGATTATCCTAGCAAGAGGGAGAAGACTATGAAAAGACACTTTCGCCAGTAATTAGAAAAAGTACAACCATGTTCCATTAAAAGAATCTGATGCAGTATGAGATTCATAGGGAGTAAATGAATTTGTTATTACAATGGAGTAGAGGATCTACTATTAGATTTAAATGGCTATAGTGAGATTGGAGTAGTCATTCTATGTTTCAGAAAACATAGTTGCAAATTCAGAGTCCCAGTTCCATAAGGAACAAGTTGCAAAGAGAGTAGAAGACATACTCTTAGACAATGACATAGATAGTGCTTTGCAGAAAGCACATAGAGCCAACACATGATTGTGTTGATCGATTTACAGTTGAACAAGTGTACCAAGTTGGTACAATGTGATGTGAAAATTTGGTTCGAAGAACACAAGGACATATATATGTTTTGTGATGAAATACATGTTCATTTGATTATGGAAAAACATGTGATGAAGTACCTAAAAGGTACAATCAATTATGGACGAAGATATATCTTGAAGTGTGAGATAAGATTGCAGACCCAGATTGGGCAAGAAGTGTCACAGACCAAAAAAAGTACATCTGAATGTTGCTTTAGTATGGGATCAGTTGTGATTTCATGAATTAGTGAGAAACAAACATATATGGAACTCAATTCTACAGAGGCATAGTATGTGGCAACATGGTCAAATTATGGCAAAGCTATGTGACTTTAGAAGTTAATTGCATAATTATTTGATCTTGAGTTGAAGGAAACCTGTATCTTTTATGACAACCAGAGTTGCATAAAGTTGTTAATGAACCCAGTGTGTCATGACAAGTCCAAGCATATCAAAATCAAATATCACTATGTAATGGAGATGGTATAGAAGGGAGAAGTAAGACTCCATTATATTACCGACAATGAACATGTAGCATATGTGTTGACTAAAGACCTATCTAGAGTCAATTTTGAGTATTTCAAAGATAATCTTGGAGTGATCTAGAAATAATTCCCCATTAGAGGGAAGTGATGTGTTCCCCAGTAGCAGGAAATGATGTGTTACCCAGTAGAAGGAAGTGATGTGTTCCCCAGTAGCGGAAACTAATGTGTTCCCCAATAGAGGGAAGTGATGAGATCCTTATTAGAGGAAATATACCCGAGCATAGGCTAGTAACCCCAACATAGTATGGTAGGCTACCCAAGCATAGGTTGGTAACCCCAACATAGGTCAGTACACTACCTCAGCACAGGTTGGTAACCCAAATGTAGGTTGGTATGCTACCCCAGCATAGGTTGGTAACAACAACGCAAGTTGGTAAGATACCCTAGTGCAAGTTGGTAACCCCAATGCATGATAGTACGCTACCCCAGTGCAGGTTGGTAACCCCAATGAAGGATGGTACACTAGCCCAACACAGGTTGGTAACCCTAATTCAGGTTGGTACGCTACCCCAATGCAAGTTGGTAACCCCAACGCAAGCCGGTATGCTATTCCAGGGAAAGTGCATAACTTCTTATTATATATAGATCCATCATTGAAAACAAGACAATGACTAAGTATGTAGAAGAAGAAAAATAGTAATGATGATCATGAAAATAAGAATACCTTCCTTGCTAAGAGGGAGTGTTGAATATTGAGTAATTTCGGAAGATATCCTTATTGTATTTGACCAAGACAAATCCTAAAGAATGTTATTACATTATATTTATTAAGATGACCCTATTGTGCCTTTGTAAAAGTCGTCCCTATTGTGCCTTGACAATTAAATGTAAATTAAGAGGGTAAAGTGATAGGTTTTCCCATACCTAATTAAGGGAGGCCAGAATACTATTTATAAAGGAGTCTAGCACCTCACTTGAACACTCACTCACTATCTCTACATGAAGAGGAAAAGTGCGCAAGTTTTATAGGGAGACACTGCTGCAACTAGGAGGTGAATTGGTGGAAGGTTTTTGGTCTATCTCTTGGATTAATATTGGTCAAGTGGTGTGCTACTCTTCCCTAGTCAAGGGATAGAGTAGGATATGTTGCTTTGTTATTTCTCTCTTGGATAGAGACATTGTTCTTGGTTGGTGAATCTATATTGATCAAGTTTGCTAGTTTTTCTTTGCCTAGATGGTTTCCCAGGATAATCTGTCTCTATATTTTTTTGTGATTGCCTCTCTTTCAGTGATCTTATATATGCATTTAATGTGCTAAATGATTGAAATAATAAATAAGAATTGTAACTGCTAGCTGTATAAGTAAAATATCAACACTCTTGGGGTTGATCCCCCTGTCTTAATGCCTCCGTTCTTTCTCTTCACATTTGACCAAAGGTTAACTCTCCCTATCTATATTCTACTATTCTTCTTTTTTGGATCTCTCTCTCTGATGATTTTTCTTCCCTTGACTTTTCTGTAAGTTGTAAATCAATGTAGGGACACCTGTATATATTTCCTTTCCTCTCTTCCAGTGTTGTTTATTGTCCAATGGTGCTTCCTCTTGAATTTCACTGACATATATAAAAATAATTCAAAATTTGATTTCTTTGTTTACTTGTCATGTTCACTTGACCATATTGTTCAACAATGTCCTTCTAATGATATAGCTTTTGTTGATGGTTTTTGTTTCCCTGTTCTATTGTTCCTATCACTACTTTTCCTTTTTGTGACTAACTGATTCCACTTGTTCCGATTGTATATATGTTTTTATGCATCTGACCCATGTTTCATATACCTTATAAGCATCTCATGAATCCATCTCTGTCCATATGTCACAAACTATTCATAACCTTGCTACTCAACTGTCCACAATGTTGACCCATATATCACCGTACCATTATGAAGACTTGTCTTGAATGTATTACAATTGATCTTCGCATGGTCCTATTTATCAGACTGAATAAAATATATCCATTGATATGATCTATCTACTCATGAAAAATCTACATGTTTGGAACAACCTGTGTGGAAACACAACTTCTCAACTGATCAATCTTTTACTCTGTACTTCTGCTATATGACTTCTCTAAGTTTGTCTCTACAACCACTACTCGAAATTTGGTTCTACAATCTATAGTATGGACTCCCCCTATTCAACATACATATTTACTGGGAGTCTCCAAGATGGATGGATAAAAAAAATACTCGCTTTGATGCTGACTAATATAACTCTTGATTTGTAGACTCATCATCTCTCTGAACTCTAACTTCTTCCTTTCTTCCGATGGATTGATATTGCAATACAATTCTTGAAAGTAAAATCTCTTGTGCATTTTCTTTATTCACCTTTTATTCTTTTCTTTCTTGTAATACTGCAAATCTCACAATCTCCGGGACTTGGTCTTTATTCACCTATTCTTGTTTTCTTTTCCACACTTTATTGTATCTGATATCAGTGTTTTATTTTACAGAAGTATCCATCATGCTTAGACAATCACGAGCTATGTGTCCATAGTTATGGAATTTATAACATTCAATTTTATGTGGGGCCACATAATCATTTATTTCTTGACCATTTCTTCCATAAGCCCTGCAATCTGCCATCTTATGTCCAAAGTTAGTACAATAAAAACAATGACCATAAAATAAATTTACATACATGGGAGCGAATTATCCTCTTTGTGGTGTAGACCTTATGAATTCATGCCTCGGCTGATCACAATATTCTCTTCTATTGACTCCTTCATTATGTTTGAAGCTTCTTTGTTGTATGAATGTGGAGGGTATTCTTTGATGTCCATCTCTTTTGTAGTATTCTTCTTGAGTCTTCTACATTTATGGAATTTTATTCCTTAGGGGCTTTCATTATTCCTTCTTCATCAAACCTAAAATGACTTCTGCATAAGTCTTCAACTTCTCTTCATTTTTCCTTTCTAGCAACTTGGAGGGATTCTCTTCAACATTCTCTACCGATGATGTGGATTTTTCTCTCTTCAATATTCATGCTGAGCTTGATGATTTTAACTCTCAATGTGACAAGTTCTTCTTCAAGATTATCAACCTCTTCTTCTTTGTTCATCATCTGAATATTTATGACTTATTTTTTGCACGTTGCTTCTTCAAGTTGGATCTTCAAGGATATGATTTATTTTTCAAGTATTCTTTCTTCGTGACTAAATTTTGCTTCAAGTTGATTTAAGTCATCATTTATTTCCTTAAGATGATCTGTCAATATCATCTCTTTATTTTATGCTTCTTCCTTCTGTGTTTCTATTTTGATTTCCAAACATTGCTTCTGATCCTCGAGAGTTTCTTTAATCCTTATGGCTTCTTTTAGCTGACCATTTAACATCATGATTGTCTACTTGACTTATTTGGAGTTGGTGTTATGAGATTCTTCTTTCTTCAACATCTGATTCCTCATGACTTCTTTTGTTTTCTTTTCTTCTTCAATTTGGATCTTAAATGTGATTATTTCATCTTCAATTTCTCTTTCTCGTTGATTGAAATCTTCTTCATGATTCATTTTCTTTTTAATCTCATGATTTTCTTCTATTTCATTAGGATTTTCTGTCTCATTACTTTTAATATTCAAATAAGGGCATTCAATTTCAATATGTCCACACTTTTCACAATTAAAGAAAAAGTATTCACCTCTATAGGCTTCTTCATCATCTGAGTTGTCATATGCATAATCTTTGGCTTTCTATGACTCTGTGATCGAAGAAGAATATATATTATGTAGCTTATCCCATAGTTATTTAGGTATGAACATTTTCCCACTTTTTCCTTTGTTGAATTGGGTAATCCTTCCATGATGAAATCCATTGCTATTTTTTTGTTCTTCTTCAATTTCTTCTTGGTTGCAGTCTTTGGTTTCTTTGAACCATTATATCCTATAACAACTAAATACCAAATATCATATCCTTGTGAATGCAAAAATGTTTCCATTCTTCTGCTCCATATGTCATAGTCCAGATAATTCTGACCATTGAACATTGGAACTCCATTCATAATGTACTCCATGATCTACCTTCCAGTGGTTAAACTAGTTTCTGAAGGAACCTTCTCTGATACCAATTGTTGGAATACTAATAGGTGGGTGCATCATTATGAGCAATTTATACCACTTTTAACCATAATATATATTTTTTCACTTTATCAACAATGTTCAACAGTTTATCATCAATATATCAAGAGCATATAATCATAAGCAACATCACATCAACTATACAATACACCAGTATTTACGTGGAAACCTAAATTGGATAAAACCATGAAATGATTTATTATATATATCAAGAATTCATTCACATGAAGCACCAAATTCCAAATTATCCAGCTGCATATGGAAGCAGGATACAACCCCCTATTCTCATGATCCAACCTGAAGTAAGATACAACTCCTTGAATTCTCTATATCCAACAAGAAGGAGGCTACAACCCCCCTAATCTCAAGCTCCAACCTGGAGGAAGATACAACTCCCTGATTCTCCAACTCCAACTAGAAGGAGGCTACAACCCCCTTTCCTTGGCTCGTCCTGTCGCCCTAAAATATAAGTGTAGAAAAACTATCACTACCACAATAACTACGACAAGCACTGCCACTATCTCTTCCACTATCAGATCAACCTATAAGCTATCAACATGTCATTTTATCCAACTTGTCACTATCAACCTGTCCAACCTGTCATTGTATCCAACATGTCACTATCAACATTTCCAACCTATCACTGTCATCAATACTCAACCAAATCCTCTCACATGGATCATATACCAAGGAGACCTCTCAACTAGATGTCCAACATCACCAACACATGCCTCTACCAATAATGTACCAATATAATCAACATACCATCACAATATATGCATCTCCATAATGTACGAAAGCATATACCAAACCATCAACTTGTACCATACCAAGCATCAACCATGTACCACAACCTATATCACAACAAGTGCATCAACCATGCACCAACACATGTACCAAACCATGCATCCATCAACCATGCACCTCAACTTGTACCAAACCATGCATCAACCATGCACCCCAACCTATACCAAACCATGCATCAACCATGTGCATGCACATCAACACCATACCATGTGCTAACCATGCACATCAATCATGTACAACAACACCCATACCATACCATATAATATATACCATATATCATGAAATATGTTTGAATTATATACCATATCACTCTCAATTATTCCATGTACCATAAGATAAGCCTCATGTATATGTCAATATCACAAAGATGTTCCTCTAACAATGAACCATAACAACCATATACCAAGTACCAAGAGTATGTATCATGCATGTAACAATATCACCTCAACCATATGCAATCATGTACCATCAAAGGCCTGCAAGACATGCCTTAAGCATGTGCCATACCATCCAAGATACAAGCCTAAAAAAAATACATAAAAAATATACCTTTACTCATGGAAACCTACAGTATACCATCTTAGATCCTATAGCAACTATGGTGTACCATCAAACCTTGTTGCAACTCAACCAACCATACTTCTTCAAAGAGTTTCCTCATATTCACGACTTGTCCTCCTACATCATGCAGATGTACGTGACATGTCCTCCTACAACTCGTGTATGTACGCAGCCTGTCCTTATGCAACCCATGTATAACCTCATAAAAATAGGGTTTCCATTTTTCTGCAACTCTAAAATTTTTTCTCCTTCAGACTCCTTCACTACCTCAGACTTGATACATTAGAGTCAACCTCAGATTCACTAACATATTTGCCAAAATATAGACCATAACATTCATAAGACAGATATTCAATGTAAGTGTGTGCATAAATGAGAGACTCTTTGAGGTGTATTTATACTAATTCTAGGTAACCTCTTTCATTTTTTTAGGGGTTCATGTTACAACCACTTTACCCTTTGACTAAGACTTGTAACCAACTAGGGCCTTCTTGACGACTCTTCGAGGCTTCCAACTTGATAAGGACATATCTCTCTAACCATGAGGAACCACGTGGAATTACACATATCACTGAAAATGACACGATGTGTACTATCCATCTATGATAGTCTTACCTAAAATTTAACTTTCTTTCATGTCCATATTCCTTAATAAACTTAAGGTCCAATAACCATGCCTCTGGGGCTACATGTACTAACTCACCATCAATATTGATCATACAAATTTCAATCAACTGTCCAACATCTTTAGACCTCTCCAAAGGTTGAAATCAACTATCCAACACCGGATTTAAGAACGAGGTCACCCGAATTTGTTTGTAGATATATCCCTCCAATACCTTCCTAGCACCAAAGATATTTTTGGAGTTCTTGGGGTACCTTGGTGCTTCTTGATATTTGGTATTAGCTACCCTTACCATATGGTGGACTAGACCTATGACTTCTCACCTTAGCATCTGTTATACCATGGTGATCTTAGTTTCATGACCTAGGTATCCACATAGGTTGCTTGTAGGGGTTATTCTGCAGGTACCCTAAGTGAGATAAGGATTGAACAACACAAAGACTTTATGGAGGATTTTCTCTCTAGAGGGATCTGAATAATTTCACTGTGAATCCCACAAGGGTCCTCATAACTAATTTGTTTGCCTCCACTCTATTTTTCAAGAGTCTCATCCCCTCATGGGAGAGGCATACCTTCTTTAGTTTGGGAGATCCCTTTCATCCATCCTATCTTGTTTGCATGCATTGGCCCTAGTTTTATTTAGGAGTGTTCTATTTGTATATTAGTTGGCCTTATTATTTTGTATTGTGTCACGGGTTTTGAGTCATCTTGGAGTGAGACCATCCTCCTTACCAGTCTCATCGACTCTTGAATAAATTACCATAGTTTGGTATGATACCGAAACCTCCTACTAAAAGGCATATAGTTAATAGACGTGGTACATACATCTCCACCACTCAGGCTCACGACCATCCCATCATGAGAAAGGATTCATATATGAGTAATGATTCAGGTATGAGTGTATCAAGAATCCATTCAAATCCTACCTCCTCTATGATTAATGGATTCCCCACGACTCCCTCATCATCAGTTACCTGGATTCCTACAACTCTCTCAGATAGCACTGCCCTATCCATGTTGTCAGCTCAGTTTATGGGGATGATTCCTTATATATTTTCAAGTAGTGTGACTTCGCCATCATCGATATTCACTCCCGATGGAATATTTTCAATAGGGATGCCCAATTATAGTGCTCATTTGATGCCTTTGGTCTCTAATACTTTTTCTTTTGGTATGTCGAATATGACTATGCACATGTTGTCCTCCATTCTGACATTTAACATCAATACTAGTTTTGGGTTAGGGGGCATGTCATATCCTTATAATACTTTTCCATTTGGTGGGGGTCATATCCCTTAGTCATTTCCTATGGTAGGGGGTTGGAATCCTTGGGGGTCATATCCCTTAGTCATTTCCTATGGTAGGGGGTTGGAATCCTCATTTCTCCAAATCCTAGTTATACTTTTCAAGGATAGAATGGACAAATGAGAGGTTTTTCTACCTCATTTATCTCATCCATCTATCCTTCTTCCATAATTGTTGTGCCCACGAATGATTTTATTATGGAAAAACCTCCTCCAATCTCTAGTATTACATAAGGGGGAATCAATTTTATAATATGGGAAACCCCTCGCATGGATTTCATTCATTAGGGGGGAATGTATATCCTCACATGGGTAATCCGTACAATATCACTTTTTCTTCACAAGCATCCCCATAAGTGATATTGATGCCATTACATCCTTTTATGAATCAGTTAGGAGGAATATATTGAACTCTCCTCGGCCTGCAATCTCTCAAAATCAATCTTTCCTAGGAGCGTGGTCTCAGACACTGCAACCAAG
>CBVK0102522797.1:0-13100 GCA_900067695.1 Picea abies | reverse complement strand
ATCGACCTTCACAGGTCACAAACTATTTGACTATTATGAAAAGGTCATGCCATCGGGGTTTAAGTGCAGAGATGGGCATACCTCTGTCACAAGATGTGACTTTTCGTGAGACAAAAAGTAGCGGCCATCGAACCTCTTCCACTTTCAAATTTTTGAACCAACGTTTTCCTGAGGATGGTAACCCTGTAGCAGAACTAATAAACCTCTCATCGATTTCCAACTGTATTTCACCCACCTTGTCTCTACAACCATCAAAAGTCAGAGCGAACTGTTGTGCCACAAATAAGTTAAAACCCTCAAACCTCTGCATGAAGGTGAGCCAACCATTATCCTCCAAGTCTTTCCGGGCATTGTCAAATAGTAGCAAGGCTTGGCTATCGTTTGGTTCGATTCGCATCACCGGTGCCATGGAGCTGAGCACACGGTAAGTCCAGGGTTTGGATCATAGCACACACATGAGCGAAGTGCACGCAGGGTTACCCAAGCTAACAGAGGTGAACGAGGATAAGGGATAGGCATAAATGTCATCGTGTGAAGGTGGTGGAGCTTATCTCTGCCATGCAAAATAGTTATTGCCAAAGTAAAACCGACGGCTTATAGTTGTTCTACCCATTATAGTATAGTTCAACAATCATGTCACTTGGCCGGCCAATGAAACCAATGGTAAGTGTATAAACCAACGCTCGCAATCAACGTTATGCCATAGTTTTAAACCATGAATCATACAATTTGAATCCAATACCAAATATTTAACCATGCACCAATGTATTGTAACAGCTCATATCAAGAGTTTAACCAACATGCCAATAGTTATAAAAACACGAACATAGGTATTATATTAAAAGATATATATGAAGGATTTAACTATAACACCTATGTATTTTCATGAAACCAAAGGTCAAGTAGGTCAAATAACATGCAAATCGAAATGCCAATGCATTACAAACTCAATGAAACCAAGTCACACAATCAATCCAAAAATGTCCAATGAGTACAGTTCGAAAGTTTTGCCAGCTGCATAATGATAAGTGAAATGTAAGCGCAATAGGCATATCGACAAGAAGGATAATGACAGTTCAAATAATGATTTTAATGCGACTACGAAAGACCAAGTTTTCACGCTTACAGTCCTGAAAACAAAATGAAGGCAAATGTGCAAATGTCGCAAAAATAAAAGTGTCGTTTATTTGAAAATTGCGACGAAAAAATGATGTTTACAAAACATTGGTGTAGGAAGCTTATAAGACAGTGGGAAAAGTGCGGATTGCCTGCCAACATGGTATTGATAACCAGGATCCCTTGAAGGCTTGGATACTCTTTCTAACAGAAAAACAAATAATGCAAGGAAAAATAATAAGGCAAAAAACAATTTGAGATAGGACTGTTAACAAACAAGACTCAGACAAAATTCCAGAAAACCCCCTGAGAATGTGTGATTCTGACAGGGAAGAGGAGGACTGCCTCTAAGGTTCTCTGAACTCCTATACACTACTGCTATCTCTACAGGGAGCGTTCACACACAGACTGTAAGAGGATAGGGCGTGGGTACACGCGTTCAGGCCTTATGCAGGCCGCGTGTACCTCTGTGTGTCCCAAAAAACACATTCAAGCAAAAGTCAGGGAAAGCTGGTATGGAAAACCAGACTCCTTGCTAGCTCAAACCTTACAGAAATGAAAGAAAAAGACAGGCAAGGAAACAAAAACTAGTCTTTAAACTACCCAAAAACTTAAATAAAAATTCCAAGAACCCTAAAGAGTATTCTCCCAAGTACGGTCACCAATTCTGTTGTTGGGAAAAACACCCTACGGACTAGCAAATAGAGTTCAAAATTTGCATGCAGATTTGACCGAATAGAAACTACTTTCTACCTACATCCCTAGATTTAAATCCCCTTTTCTTAGTAAATGCATGGAAAGGACCACCTACCTTATTACCGGTGTTCGATGTCGATCCTCCGTTGTGCTTGATTACTTGTTCGCAATGCTCCTTCCAAAGATGACCTGCACTCAAGACAAACAACAACTATGCATGCATGCTACTTCTATACTCACGGGTTAGAAATCAAACATAAACCAATCAAATCATAGAAAGTTCATGAATTGGGACGGGAAAAGCATTCTCTTTATTACTTAAAGTGAGTCAACTTACAAAATTTGAGACCAACCACCGCTCCTTGAACCTGATCCTGGGCTCCTCTTCTTCTGTCCTTCAACTGCTTTGCTTTAAATCTCCTTTGGCATGAGGAAAGGATAAAGGTTTGGGACAATGGAATACGTAAATGGGCAGAGTTTCTTTTCTATATTTTTTCCTCTTCCAAATGGTACCCCTACCCCTTCTTTTATAGGCTAGAAGGAGCTAGTTTTTTGGACCAACCCTCGGCCATGCATGGCTGGGATTTTCAATTAACTCACCCATAGCTTTTTGTTCCATCGGCAACTTTCCTTTTTTCGTGCTTTTGTAGGTACACACGGGCTGTTGTGAGTCAGCCAGCATGTACACGCATGCAGTAATGGGTTAGGGTGCATGGGCCTTTACACAAGAGGATTTTCAAAGAGTTGTTCAACAGAGTTTTGGCAAAGAAGGGATATGAGTTGGCCTGATGCCAAATAAGCATGTGTGGTGCAATTTAGGGTTATAATAGGGTTGAATATCTCTCCCACTTACACTAGATAAGAAGGTCTCCCATGAAGAAGGAAGACCGTAAAAATGGCCTGCACTAAATCATCATCATCCACTGTCACCCCTGTGACCAAAAGCCGATCTATGATCTGGGCTATCCTGGAATAGAAATATGCCATTGATTCACCTTTCTCTATCTTCAAATACTTAAGCTTGTGCTTAAGTTTCCTCTTCTGACTTGGAGCATGTTTCTCATACAGATTCACCAAGGTATCCATACAGTCCTTGGCAGTCATTAAAGAAGTCATTGCAGGCATTATACTATCTTTGACTGAGTCAAAGATGATTCGCTTTGTCTTTTCTTGAATCTTCTTGAAGGCTTTTCTTCCTACATTATTCATGGGTTCCTCCACCACTATGGTCACATACTACTCAAGGTCATTCTGTTGGAAGATATTGTTATTCGGAGCTTCCACACATTGAAGTTGGTAGCTCCTTCGAGCCTATCATCGGCCCTGACTAAAATGGAGGATGCCATGGACTTCACACTGGAAACTTAATCAAGCTAGCTTGAATCTGTGTGTACTTGTTGATGCACTTAAACACACTTAACACACCCTAAGCTCTGATACCATGTTAGATTACAAGCTTGATTTCTTATGTGGATTAATTCTTTTATTTTCTTCAACACTTTGATTCCATCTTAATACACTTCAACAATACCAAATCATAATCGAATAGAAATAACTATGTAGATGAGTAAGCATGCACATCAACAACACATATACCCTAGGGAAACCCTATACAGGGAGAAAAACCCGAGCAAACGATATTCCTTTATTGCATTAATAATGTAAGATCACTTACAAATATCCATCATGAATGTTTTGCTCTTAAAGAGCTTGCCAAGATGACTCTAATGTGGCAAAGACCTAAAATACCTTGTTGAAATACACCTTTTATATGTTGCCTCTATTGTTGATATACAACACTGATATGTTGCTTCAGTATGCTGCCACTTTATCACTGATATGTGCCTCTATTGCTTCACCCTTAACCTGCATATCAAAACTATGTTGAAGAGAGGGTTCAACCTATTCTTATATAGGATGAAGAGGGGAAGAGGAGAGGCTCAAAATAGTAACCTGTTTTCATGAGTTAATCATAACTTAGCTTCATACTTTAGTTCAAACTTAGAACTAGACTTCAGACTGGTTACAACTCAACATTACACTTTAGTTTGAAAATAGAACTAGACTTGAGACTTCAGTTACAACTCAACATTACACTTTAGTTCAAAAATAGAACTAGACTTGAGACTTCAGTTACAACTCAACATTACACTTTAGTTCAAAAATAGAACTAGACTTAAGACTTCAGTTGCAACTCAACATTACACTTTAGTTCTAAAATAGAACTAGACTTAAGACTTCAGTTACAACTGAACATTACACTTTAGTTCAAAAATAGAACTACACTTAGGACTTCAGTTACAACTCAACATTACACTTTAGTTCAAAAATAGAACTACACTTAAGACTTCAGTTACAACTCGACTCTTTACAAGGAATTTCGAAATTCTCTTCATGGTGGATAATGTTACACGTGCCAACGCACTAGATCAATACATTTATATCATTTGCAATATTATGAATATTGTTTGTTTCCAGCTCATAGGAATTTTATATTCAACCTAACTTTTGCTAGATGCCTTGACTTTTTCTCATGGATCACAAGGTTTGACTAGGCTCACAGAGGTTGTATGTTCCCCATGACTTTTGCACTAGTTTGTCTATGCTCACAGAGGTTGTATGTTCCCCCTGAATTTTTCACTAGGCTATATATGCTCTCAAAGGTTGTACCTTCCCCCAGACTATTGCATTAGACTCACATAGCTTCTCGTTCATCCTGACTTTTGGTTTGACTCACAGAGGTTGTACGTTCCCCCTGGATTTTGTCAATACCTCACAAGACTGGTTGATTCTCCAAATCTCCCTGGCTAGCCTCATGGTGGCCCATATGGCCTCTCATTGGAGAATGACTATCGATGCTACCAAATTTAACACTCACCGTGGAAATAAAATGCACTTAAACCATCAATTCATGTAAATTCCTTTCAAAGAACTCACTGCAACACATAGGAAAATTCAAGAAATCAAGCCAACCATACCTTTCTCAATGGAATCATTCATTGCAACCATGATCGAAGTCTAATTTCTTGGACCTTTGCTTGTCCAAGCAATTGAATATTCGCATGGACTCTCCTCAATCACCATTCAAAGCTCCAAAAATCTACAAGACCTTTGTTATGATATAAGGCTGAGTCCATTCGTCCACTTCATAAATCCATTTAAGTCCCAAAATTCGCATGCAACTGGTCAAATTCATCCCCAATGTTTTTCCATCTTCTTACCTTGACTGCTTCTACTTCAAGGAACCATGCGTCCACCGCCCAACTGTCAATCCATATTGTTACTAACCGCTTGTTGTAAATCTACGAAGACCTACCTTGTATGAAGGTTGCGGTCAACCCACCAACAACCCAACTCAACTCAATTGTTGATCTCAGCAATGCCCAACATGAAGATGTCATGATGGAAACATGCCCAACCAACTACCTACTTTGAAGTTGTTCTAGGTTACGTCAGGTCGTCTAACGCACCCAAGTGCTTCACCTCACAACAACCCATAACTTCTCCTCTTCGTGATCACTTTTGTGATCACCTTCCATGTTTATCTTTTGTGATCACTTCTACGGTTAGATTTGCGACAATTCATGCAATAATCATGCGTTCATCTACCTTTCCCAAGTGCTTCGTTCATCCAACGAACTATGCACTTGGTCTATCCAAGGTGTTCACAACAGGTCTGACACTGACTTCCATCACAAATCAAACTAATAAAGTTTTCCTCTAAGAACAAGTCTGCAACAAGTTCTGCGATGAAATACAAGACAAGTTCTGTGATCACCCACCTTGTACAAGTGCTTCATTTCACCATAAACTCTTACCTTAGTATGCACAAGGTGTGTGCCGAGCTCAACCTTCCCATCGCACCTTCAACCGAACCTTTGCCACAATTTTGATGAAATGTCTGCGATGAACAAGTTCTCTACATTGAACTGTTGACCAAGTCTGTGAACATTCCCCACCCAAACAAATTTGCAACAAATTTCCTTCTCAAAAAGTGCACCCTATCCACTGTCACCACTACAGTAGTAGAGCGTGCTTCAAGATCTAATACCATATGTCATTGAGATATTGGTGAATAGCTCCCCAAACCTTCTCCAAAATCTACAATGAATCTAATATGATACCATATGTCATGTCCCCATAGTGTGTCTAGTTTCTCGCTTGGCTACTTGAAAAAACCAAGGTTAATTCTTCTTAACTACACCACTTCACCTAGATCATACCCATACTTCGTTCTATACTACCAGCGAGTCATAATCCTACTCTAGTGAAACTCTTGTATACTTAGAAATTTTTTAATTGCTTTAACACTTAGTCATATATAAGCATACACCCATGAGAAACCAAGAGAACTGTGGAACAAATGAAAGAGAAACACAGATATAGTGATGGTGAAAAAACCATGCCTAATAGTCGACTAAGTATTTGGTATTGCGAAAAATTTACAACATGAGCCCTACCGGCTCAGTTTACAACAAGGCGGAGTCAAATGAATTGCCTCACCTCACCAAGAAAGTCATACACAAAACATCACCAAGACTCTCCATCACAGTTGTCTTTATAGCCACCTGCAGTGCAGCTCAGATGTGCCTCCAACCACAAACTTGTTGTCTCTTTGTTTCTGCAGACTCTATCTATTCATTTCCACATACTTCACATATTTCGGTTCTGCCTCCAACAGACCTGCATTTCCATACTTCACCAAAATCAACCCAAGAAAAGTTTGCCCAACTCTATCCAATGAATCCACCTCGAGGTATCACAAGTCCTCCCAAGTGAAGTGACTTGGCTCCTTGTGGGAGCTCCTCCTCTTCATCTGCCTCAGAATTACAAAGATCTCTTGCTCTCCTTGTCTTGCCAAAACTTGCCTTCATTGGTTGTGAGCCCTTGCTCTCTTATAGGCTCTCCAAAAGTCACCATCATGAACTGTCGCTTCCTTTGGGGGTGTTGTTCCCATTCGCAAACCGTTGTTCCCATTCGCAAACCCATGTGTCCAAACGAATCGAAGTGCCCCTTGGCAGGCCTGGTTTCCCAAATGAATCATTGTGCCCCTTCGAGGACTTGATTTCCCAAACGAACCCATGTTCTCATCAACTGCCGTGTCCCTTGGAATTGGCGCACCCAACCTTGGTGCGCCCCTCATACCAGCATGCCCCAATCTCTTGGTCGCTTCATGGTTAGGAAATCCCCTTGGTGCATTTGCATGCCCAAGGTGTCTGATTGCCCAACTTGGGTGCCAAAGAAACCCCAAGTTTTGTCTCCTTGAGGACTTGGGCAAAGGTCTCAACACCCATCTAGTCGAAGACATTACAGAAAAGAGGTAAAGCTTTCTTCCTTTTCCAGATTCAATCCCACATCTTTATGTAATTCTTCTTATAGAATAATGATGAAAAGCATTGCCTTCTTATTGAGGAAGGTGTTATCTAAGATTATATCTGAAAAATAGGGAGGTTTTATGCAAGACGAGTAGATAATGGACAATATTATTCTTGTTCAAGAAGCCATCCACTCAAACAAAGTGAATAAAGAAAATGGTATAGTAATAAATTTGGATATGAGAAATGCTTTTGATTGAGTGAGGAACTCTTTTTTATTTAGGGTTATGGGAAATTTTGGATTTAGTTCTGCTTTTATTAGTTGGATCTCTTCTTGCATTAGCACCCCATGGATAACACCCTTAGTGAATGGTTTCCCCACTTATTTCTTTCAAGGGAGTTGGGGTCTGAGACAATGTTGTCCCTTGTCTCCAATTTTGTAAATATTATTATGGATGAATCCCTTAGTAGGAATATTGAGGCTAAAAGAATCATTGGGAATATTCTAGGGATCAATATTGTGAGGAGAGTCATGAGTATGAATCAGTACAAGTTCGTTGTTGACAATATTCTCTTTGGCGGTGCTTCAACCATAATTCCTTCTAGATTTAAAACGGTTTTGGATGTTTTTACAATTGTCTCAAGAGGGATGATAAAAACTTTAAAGAGTCAAATTCTTGGTTAGCATGAAAAACCCCATGTGTTACAAGCAATTTCCAAAATACTACAATTTTCCTATACAGAAAATTGGTCCCCATTTAAATATTTGTGGATACTCATTCAACTACAAAATGCTTCATCTCATGCATGGATGAGTGTCCTTAATAATATAAATAAATTATCTCAATGGGTTTCACAGTGGTTAAACCCAATTGGAAGAGTGGAATTGATTAAATCAGTCATCTCAACACTACCTTTATTCTATTGCTCTATTAATGTGGCACCATTGGGTGTAATGCAAAAATTATCCAGAGAGATTAGGTTGTTTTTCTGGCAAGGGAGAAATACCAACATTAAAAAATTTCATTTAGTTCATTGGAAGATGGTCCAAGGCCCCCAAATAAGAGGAGGTATTGGGATAAAGGATTCATCTCTAATGAATTATGCAATTGGGGAAAAAATATTATGAAGATTAATCATAGGTAAGCTTGAGTGGTGGACAAAATCTATCTAGAAAAAATACTTGTGAGGCGATAGGAAGAGATGTATAGAAAGTATAGTGGAAAACCAAAGAGGATCATACATCTAGAAACTCATAAAAGAAGTGTCTCCCCTAATTTAATCCAAGCTTACTTGGATTCCTGGAAACAATTATCAAATATCGATTTGGAATGATAACATAATCAGGAAACCATCCCTCTCTTAGCCCAAAATGTCATCCTTTAAAACTTTGGACAGACGAAAAATAATTTCAAAACCCTTTATGATATCTCAAAGTGGTTAGTAGGCTCAAATCATTGGTTGTGTTGGAATATTGGCTCCCCACCCCGGTCAACTTCTTCATTTGACCTCAAAATTAACTAAGGCTTTGAGTCGATGTCTGCCTTGGGAGATTCACACATGATATCATAGAGGTTACAATGAAGCTGAATATTTTGTTAAGGGGGATACTAAGCTCAACTTTTCTCTCCAATCTAGAAGCACATTTGGCATAATGACGAGTTACCCAAGATAACCATCTTTTGTTGGATCATGGTGCCTAGAAAACTCCTCACAACATATAATTTGAGAAAGAGAAGATTCCATGGTCCCTATAGGTGTGAGTTACGCCAGACCAATGAAGGATATATCCATCATTTAGTTTTTGAATGTAGGTTCACCAAGGAAGTTTAGAGCTCTATGTTTGCTGGAACCAACCATAGGGTAGGAAAACCCCTTTCATGGAAAAATATATTCCCTCATAGGAGGAAAACTTATAGGGTTTCCTTGCAATATAAAATCACTTTGAAGAGAATTTGGAATGATCATCCCCAATACATTTGTTGGAAGATATAAATTTCCAGAAATAATGCAATGCTTAATTAGATTAAGGACAAACTAGCCTTGGTATTGGCCAAGCTAAGGGCCTCCCGGTGGAATATATGAGTTATAATATTAAGGGGGATCAATAGGTTTTGGAGAGGGGTGAAGAAACTTGGTTTAATTAGTTTCAAATTCATAGAGACGCATAGTCTCCGACTATTAAGTTAAATTAGAGCCTTCATTGGATAATTTGGTTGGGAAACTAGGAATTCATGGATTGGAAAAGGGATAAGAATTACTTCTTCTTGTTTTCTAATGGAGCGTTAAAGAAAAACCCAAGGGAGACATGTGCAAGGGGGATTATGTTCAATCCTGGAGGAAATATGGTACCTACATATGCATGGGGATGGGGACAAGTCACCAACAATGAGGCAGGGGCATATGCCCTATTGCAAGGCATATTGATAGCTAGGGAATAGTGAATCAAATCTTTGAAAATTATTGGGTATTCTATGGTCATCATCAAATACACGATTGGCATTGTGACACCGAAGGATAACAAATTGGAAATTATCATTACGGGGATAAAGAAAGAGTCTAGCCTCTTGATGCAATCCTCCTTTTTCCATGTCAAAAGGCAACTAAATCCATTGGCAGATAAATGAGCTAATGTATCCACAAATCTAGAGCTTGCAGTATTAATGAAAAATAGGGGCAATGTTGCATGTTATATATCTTAGTATTCCCCCTTGGAATGGAAGTTTCCCATCACATTAACTTCTGCATGAGCGAGTGGACAAAGCATAATATTCCTTTCCTCGATATGGGAGCTTGGAGGACACCCCATCATACTTTTAGCATGCAAACATTATAACATCTCACAACATTTGAAGGCTCTATAATTATAGTGCACATTAGTTTTAGGATAATGAAGAGTGTAGGCAATGGAATTGGGCATCACAGTGGCTTATTTTCAGTTGGGATAACATCATTGGTCTGTCTAATTCCTCTCCTTGGGCTATTTGTCGACACCACCTATGTAGGCTTGGGTATTGAATTTGAGTCTAGAGATTTGAATTTAGGGGAAGTTTTTTCCTTATGTGAATTATGTGTGATTCTATCTAAGGTTTGTTTTTGTTTGATGTTTTTCCATCCCTTGGCCTCATTTTGGTCTTTGGAGTTTCATACTTTGGGGATTTTTCGTAGCCTGGGTGTTATTTGTCTCAATCTTGGTGATTTTAATGGGCAGATAAATGGGTTCAAAGTTGGATTTTAGGGGAACTTGAGAAGGATTATGGCCTTCCCATGCTTCCTTCTTTCATAACCTTAGTCCTTGGGTTTCTTTTTGTGGGTTCTCTTCTACCTCTCAACTTGATGGAATTTCCCTATCTATTAGGGTAAGGTGAATCTTCTTTGTTTGAATTCAATAGAGAAAAGATTTCCTGGTTTTATCTTAGTGATTTTTCCCATAGCAAGTCTAATTTTTGGAACTGGGTTCGAGTTTACAATCAATAACTTTTTCTAAGTTTGAATATTTTTGAGCAAGTACTAGGTTAAAATCGTAAATAACTTGTCTTGTGGTAACTTGTTTTGTATCTCATCTTCTAGAAGATTTATAAAATTTTGTTTATGATCTTTTTCAATCTAGAATTAATCTCTTGCTTTTAAATTTCTCAAAGTTAAATAATGGTGAAATTCCTGAAGAGAAAAGAATTGTCTCGGGTTTTAACTCTATTTCAAGTTTGAAATTCATAAAGAGAGTTCAAGAAAGATTCGTTTATATTGTTATAGGTTTCTATAATTCCTCCTTTCATGACTCCACTTATCAGTTTTGGATAGTGGAGCAATACAATGTGGATAACGATCTTAGTGAAGTTGAGTGTAACATGGTTAAGATTTTGGCTTGAATCTCTGGAAAGAAAATATGTCTTCAGCCTCTAACAATTGGGTCTTTAACAACTCAACACATGCTAATTTAAAGGAAGAAGATGCAATGCTTTAGCTCAAAAAATCAATGGATATGGAACAACAACACTCTCCTACCTATGATATGGGACAATAACAAGCAAATAACAACTAAGCCCTTCATTAAATTTTATGTATTTTAAAGTTACAAAAATTTCAACACTCTCCTACCTATGATATGGGACAATAAGAAGCAAATAACAACTAAGCCCTTCATTAAATTTTATGTATTTTAAAGTTACAAAAATTTCAAGGATTATGTATTTTAAAGTTATACAACTTTCAAGGATGTAAAACAATAAGAAACAAATAACAACTAAGCCCTTTATTAAATTTTATGTATTTTAAAGTTACAAGACTTTCAAGGATTATGTATTTTAAAGTTACAAAACTTTCAAGGATTTTTATAAAGCAGACCACGAACAAAAACACTTGGAATTTTTTCCACTTAGTATGTACTAAATTACTTTTTGCATAATTTTATCTTTCTAAAATCTTTAGACAATTGATGTAACTACTATTATCTATGCTCCAAGCCTCATATTAATATAACATTTATGTTTTGGTTTATAAATACATGGTTATCGCATTCGCTCATGAAGTGAAGCACACATTTGTTTGAAACAACTATCCATTTAAACAAGTGTATTAAAAAACAAAATATGGTATATATATAACTATCATGGATGAAAATAAAAGGAAGCTAAAAGTGTGATGGAATTGTGGTTTGTAATTGTCCCGCTAGAAAATTACCACTTCAACGAAGGAAAACATAAGATATATTAGTTGAAAACATATGATATATTAAGTTTCATTGTTATATATTCGATATAAATTTATGTAAATTGTGAATAGTTTATTTATTAATATTAAAATGTATTGATTTGATTCAAGCGAGAATGGCATAAAGACTTTTGATCTTGGTTAAACTATTGGAGAATCATGGAAGAAACCATTTTGTAGAATAAAGATACTATTAAAAAAAATGTCCAATCAAAGTTTAAGGAAAAAATGTGATAAAGAGTTAGAGGAAAAAAGAAAATTAAGGTAATATAAAGATGTAATCAACCCTAATCTAGAAGATCAAAATTATTTGTTTGTTTTGCCAAGTGTAAAGAAAAAAAATAAGCATTGCTAAGATAAGAACAAATTCTCATGAGCTCAATAGAAAAAAATAAGCATTGCTAAGATAAGAACAAATTCTCATGAGCTCAATAGTGAAACTGGGCATTGGTCAATTCCTAAAACGCCATGGGATGAAAGAGTGTGTCACATTTGTGACAATAAGAAGGTTGAATATGAAAAGCACTTTCTCTTAGATTATTGATCCTATACCCATATTAGATCTCATTTTCAAAATATTTATCACACTATCAACCTTCCTAACATCTTAACTCATCAAAAGTATGGTGATGTTGGAAAGCTTCTCTTAATGCTTTCCAAACACAGAAACAAAATTCTAAAGGATCACAAGTAATCACTTACCCTCTTAAGTTTTGATAGACCAATTAGGTCATAGTGGACGTTAATCGTCATCATCATCATCATCATCATCATAATAATAAGTTACTTTAAAATGATATAATAAATAATTCAGATAAGATAATTTAAAATTATATTAATTAAATATTTTTAATAATTAAAATAACATAATTTAGATAATTTAAAATATTCAATTAAGTATTTATAGTTATTGATTTTTTCTAACTGTGTATTTTTTAAATTTATATTTTGATATAACAATAAATAATTTATATATAGAACTTTAAAATCATATTGCACCAAATTTAAGGGATTACACTAAATTTATGAGTTTGTTGTAAGTTATAAAAATAGAGATGATGGATGTTTAGAAGCTCATGATAGAATAATTTTTGAACGTTTAAGGACACAACCCCTTATGGTATCAACATCAATGGATTCATAGGTTGAATTGCATAACATGGCATCCACAACACATCAACAATAGAATAATAGCATAAAGCACTCAAACACCAACTCCGAGGTAGCTTGGAACTCTTTCCACCATCACATTCATCATTAAGA
>CBVK0102522773.1:0-10871 GCA_900067695.1 Picea abies | reverse complement strand
CCTCAAAGTGTTTCTTGAACCAATCCCAACTTAGGTTCTTTTCAAAAAAAAATCCTTTATCTGGAGATGGTCCAATCATAGGTTTTCATCATCAGTCAACTAGTAGTTGGAAATCTTTGTCTTTTCAAAGGGGGTTAAAATAATACAAGATCAAGTGCATTTAAATGTTCACCAACTAGGATTTGGCCTCATTTCATATTTTTATGATCCCATTGAAAGTGGGAGCCTTCTAGTTCCTCAGTTCATAACCCAATTTCTGACACTTAAGAGACTCATTTTAACTAGTTTCTTCTTCCTCTAATGGTGTCTTTCCTTGATTGTTTGTCTTGGATCCCTATGATGCTAGCATACCTTTAATCTCTTGAAGGTAAGAGGAATTATAAGTAACTTGGATCATTAATGTATATACATCATGATCCACCACCTCATGGCTATGGTGATAATTAAGTGGAACATGGCCTTGGTTGGTCCCTCTACTCATACTCTAGGTTCATGAATTGGATGTGGCCATAAACAATTCTACAAGTTGTATAGGAGGGTTCATAAGTCATAAACAAGGGTTTTGTGCTTTGGGTGAAAGTGTAATACCATTATATATCTATCTCATATAAATGCACTCTATCTAGGAGTTTGGTACTTTCTAGTGCGTTGATTTAGTATTTGTACTGGCTCACTCCTATTGCATCTAGAGAGAATTGAGATAAATATTGCCTCATCTAGTAACTCAAATGATGACAACCAAATGACATAGGATTTGAATATTGAAATGATTGACTTATATCCTTATACCTCTAGTAGCTCACATAACTACAACCAAATGACAAAGGATTTGAATATTGGTTATTCTGGTAGCTCACATGACTACAACCAAATGACAGAGGATTTGAATATTGTAATGATTTACTTAGATCCTTATACCTCCAAACTGACTTATCCACCAAGGAACAATCTCCTTATCATTTAGTCATTATTTGATTCTTAAATATATTAATTCCATGGGATGCCACCAAGGGCACATGAACTGTGCACTCAANNNTATATTAATTCCATGGGATGCCACCAAGGGCACATGAACTGTGCACTCAAATTGTGTAGTATTCCTGATATAAAATAATATGCAGAACATAATTATTTAGTGATAAATGGCAGAGAAACAATGATTTAACCATAACAATACCATAATAGTGCCAGAATAATACCAGAATAACACCAAAAAGAGCACTTTGATTACTTATAGCAATATTCACTTGCCTCTTCGAGGGGGAAACCTCCATAAGAGCAGAGCTCTATTACAATAATATCCGAGACAAGACTTCTCATACCCTCTACTTCTATTTATACTAAATCTATCTCTCCAAAAGAACAATCTAGAGGAAGATCCTTCTAGAAGCAAAAGCTTCGATTAGGTCTTCTTACATTTGACTTATTATTCCTTATTATTAAGCCTTATTAATATTGGCCTTTATTACATGGAATTACATTATTCTACCTATGTGGGGGGTTAGGGAGGTTATGTCCCTAACATGCCCTCCCACTTGAAGAAAATGATTGTCCTTAAGGCTTCAGATGAGGGAATTATTGTAGAATGGTGGTTGGATCCCAGGTGGCATCTTCTGAAGGTGTATCTTTCCATTGGACTAACACTTCATGGATGGTGTGTTGATGGAGACAACGCTCTCTTTGGGACAAGATTGATTGTGTTTGAAACCATATGGAACCTTCTTCATCCAATTCAGAGCGACTAGTTTGAGTTTGGCACTTAGATCCAATCACCTTCTTTAAGAAAGAAACATGAAAAACAGGATGGAGCTTCAACTAACTGGGTAGAGCTAGTTGATAGGCCACCAATCCCATGCTTGAGCATTGTATAAGGACCAAAAAATTTTGGCACAAGTTTTTGACAGTGTTGATATTTGAGTGAAGTCTTCTTATAAGGTTGTAGTCGAAGAAATACTCGGTCCCCTTCAAAAAAATGGTGTTTGGAATGACCTTGATCTACTTTTTTCTTCATATGATTATGCTCCATGACCAAATTGTCTTTGAGGGAACGAAAAATAGCCTTATGGACTGTAAGATTTGTGTCAACTTCTTGAACCTTCCAGACCCCTGGCATATAGGAGAGAATTGATGGGGAATTTTGTGCATAGATATTTTCAAAAGGAGACATGTGAGTAGTTGTATGGAAAGATGTGTTGTACCACAACTCAGCTAGGGGTAAAAATTGAGCCCACTGATTTTTCCGCTCATATGAAAAACACCTCAAATACGCTTCCAAACACTTGTTGACAAATTTAGTCTAGCCATCTGTCTAGGGGTGATAGGCAGTGATGAGATGCAATTGGGTGCCATGTAGCTTGAACAATTCTTGCCTAAAATTGATGGTGAAAGTGGGGTCTCTATCAAAGACGATAGAATTAGGCATGCCATGAAGCTTTAAAATATTATGCATGAAAATTTGAGCGACTATGGCGGTTTTGAATGGGTGTTGAAGAGAAAAAACATGAGAATATTTGGAGAGACGATGGACAACCACCATGATGACTGACTTATTGCCCGATTTAGGTAATCCTACAATGATCCAAACAGAAAGGGGAATCAAAAGTGGTTGGATTGTTCCCAAAGATTTGACAGTTTCTCCCTTGTTGCATTGACAGACCTCACATTCAACCATAAAGGTCTGAACGTCCTTTTTCATACCCTCCCAGAAAAAGAATGTTTGACCCATTCATAGGTTTTGGTAAATCACGAATGCTCGGATGTGGGTGAGGCATGAAGTTCAAAAAGCACTATGGATTTAAGTTGGGATTGCTTGCATAAATAAAAATGGCCTTTGTAGTGAATCTCTTCATTATGCCAAGAGTACCTTGGAGAAGCTGAAGAATTGTGTTGCAATTGGTGGATCGGGCAAGAAATTTTGGGGTCTTGCAACCATTTCTGACAAACATCTTGGAAACAATCTGGTACAATGAAGGAGAGGGAGAAAAGGGACTTGTCTTCTTCATATTTCCAGGAAAGAGCATTGACCACTACATTTTGGTTTCCCTGCTTGTAAATGATCTCATAATCATAGCCAAATATCTTGGTCACCCATTTTTTCTATGTTGGGGATGAAATTTGTTGTTCCGGGAAATACTTGAGACTTTGATGATCAATTTTGATTTGGAAGCTTTGACCCAATAAATAAGGACACTAGAGATCCACAACATGAAAAATAGATAACATTTCCTTTTCATAAATGGATTAGCCCAAATGTCGCTATGAAAGTTGTTTTCTAGTGAAGACCAAGGGCCTACCATCTTGCATGAGGACGGCTCAAATTCCTTTCCCAGAAGCATCACATTCCAATAAAAATGTCTTTGTGAAGTCGGGGAGTTCTAGGACAAGGGTAGAGTACATAACATATTTTAATTCTTGAAAGGCATGATCTGCAACTGAAGTCCAAGTGAAAGAATTCGTTTTAAGGAGGGAAGTGAGAGTAGCTGAAATCTTTCCATAATTTCGAACAAACTTCCTATAATAGTTCGTTAATCCCATAAAACCACACAAGATATTAAGATTTTTAGGGTGAGGCCAATCTTCAATAGATTCAATTTTCTTAGGATCCACTCAAACACCATCCTTGACGACAATATGACCTATTTATTCCACTTCTTAGGGACCAAAGGCACATTTAGATTGTTTGAGGAAAAGTTTTTCCTTAGAGAGTAGATGGAGAACTTGATTCACATGGGAGATATGGGATGACCAAGTTTTACTATAGATGAGAATATCATCAAAGAATAATAAGATAAAATGACAAATAAAAGGATGCAATACATGATTCATAATACTTTGGAAAGTGGACGGAGCATTACACAATACAAAGGGAATTACGAAGAATTCATAATGAACCTCTTGAGTGTGAAATGCAGTCATGGGAATGTATTCTTATTTCATACAGATCTGGTGGTATCCAGAATGTAGATCCAATTTACTGAGGTATAGAGAACCACTCAATTCATCCAAGAGGTTATCAATGATAGGAATGGGAAATTTTTCTTTCATTGTGAGTTAGTTGAGGGCACAGAAATTAGGACACATGCGCCAAGTACCTTATTTCCTGAATACCATGACCACAAGGGAAGAAGAGGGGATAGTACTGGGACAGATAACACCAGCTTCTAGTAATTCATGAACAATTTTCTCAATTTCATTCTTTTGGGAAAAGGGATGAAGATAAGGCTGGACATTGGGAGGAAGACTTTCCGAGATGAGAGGGATGGAATGATCATGGACTCCCCAAAAAGGGGGAAGCTATTTGAGGGTGATAAAAACAAATTGGTGGATGGAGAGGATAGATTGGAGGTCGGGATGCACAGAAGGTGTCTCAACAACATGAATGGAGTGGATTTGGGATATAATTATTGAATGACCTTTTTTGAGGAGATTTTCCATGCAATGGGAACTAATGATCTCAGGGGAGCCTATTGTGATGCCTTGGAAATTATATTGTTGTCCCTCCTGTTGGAATTGCATGGTTAAGTCCTTAAAATACATGAGAATGGGGCCTAGAATGCATAGCCATTTGAAACCAAGAATAATGTCACAACCACCGATGTCTATAGAAAACATATGGGATTTCAAGTGATACTGACCAATTTGGAGTCGAACATTTTCATATCGTCCCCCAAATTTCATAGAAAAACCATTGGCAATCATGCTTTGAAAGTTATTGACTATATGGATGTAACAATTCACTTCTTGTCCAATGCGGTGATGAATAAATTTATGGGTGCTACCACTGTCCATAAGGATGATAACTTTCCTATTTTTTATGTAACCAACTAATTTGAAAGTTTGGGGATGTAATATCCCCAAGGACAAGGCCCAATTGTATTTATGAATTGTAAACCTGTTTTGCAGGCTGGTGAGTCGAGCAATTATAAGATGGTAAGATTATGTGTTATTAGGACAGAGAGCCTAGGGTTAAAGGCCAGGAGCCTGTTTTTTGTACATGTAACTATTCATATCAGTAATATAAAAACATCATTGTGTTGCCTTTTCCTGAGCTATATTGAACTATTTTTTTTATTAGGACAGAGAGCCTAGGGTTAAAGGCCAGGAGCCTATTTTTTGTACATGTAACTATTCATATCAGTAATATAAAAACATCATTGTGTGTAGACTGACCACGAAGAAAGAGTGATGGGGTACTAAGCTTCCACTAGGTTGGGTAAGGGAGAGAGGATGAGAGGTTGGAAAAAGGGGCTAAGCTTAAGGGCTTAAGTCCAAGAGAATAATAATATATTATTATTCCAAAAACTGTTTAAAGGGATATGTCTTATCCTAAGTTCCTGGAAAGGGAACAAATGCTAAATGGAGTGCATGCAGCTCCAAGAATATAGGTGTTGACCTGGGTGCATGCAGTTAAAGAGATAGAGTTAGCTCGTGTTGGGGGTTTTCCCCCCCATTCTTCTATCCTCCGTCAAAGCCGTCTGGATGTTTTCGTCGACCTATGCATCTCCATGCACATTAGAAACCTCTCACGAGGGAAAGGAAAACTGGTGTTATCCTGTGAAGCTCTGCATTTATGCATTTTTCCAAAACTGAGTTGTACCTTACCCAATTTTTGGTTGATTTATGCATTTTTCCAAAACTGAGTTGTACCTTACCCAATTTTTGGTTGCTGCCTTTTCCTGAGCTATATTGAACTATTTTTGTTGTCCTCATATTGTCGGAACTGGAGGAAGTGAGTTTTCAGGCTCGTGGTTGAAGAGGCAAGTTGTTAGGCCTGTGAGCATCTCTCTCCAAGTGAGAGAGTTCGTTGGGAAGTGATTTTCTCCTAAAGAGAGTCCAACACCAGCTACAGAGCTATGAGAATTCCTGATATAGCCTATTGTCGATACCTTGAGAGGGGAATTGGAGCAGTCGATGGACTGTGGAATAGTGAAGGTGCATATTCCCAGTGTGGAATAGGCATGTGGGGAATGAGAGACCATGAGTAGTGGGAGTAAGAAGGATCCTAGAGAGAATCCTTCCAGTAGCACTATGCAATTTCATGTGACCTCAGCCTAGTCTAGGATTTCCTTGCCCTGGGCGGATCTTAGTCCTAGCTCGGTGGTGACCCATTGATGAGCATGATGAGTAGCATGGTATAATGTTGGGAGGTTCATGGAGGGTCTGCACGCAGTTGGTGGTTTTACTCCAGTTAAAATATAAGTATCATTTTTGTGCTTAATTATGTATGTTATTCATGTCTGTGTTTTCATAAAATGTTATCATGTGTTCTATTGCATGTGGACTTACTGTCAATTCCATTTAAGTCTATATGCTAGTAGTAACTCTACGTTAATTGTTTTAAATTCATTAAAATGCATGTTAAATGTGTATGTGTACGTTTCCCGTAGTGGCGTAGCTCGAACTGTTCGTGGCCAGGGATGTTAAAAATTTCTTATCCTAAGTTCCTGGAAAGGGAACGAATGCTAAATGGAGTGCATGCAGCTCCAGGAAGACAAGTGTTGACCTGGGCGCATGCAGTTAAAGCTGAAGAGTCAGCTTGTGTTGGGTGTTCTCCCCCCCATTCTTTCGTCCTTCGTCTAACTCGTCTAGCCACTATCGTCGACCTCTGCATCTTCACACATATCAGAAACCGATCATGGGAGAAAGGCAGACCAGTGTTATCCTGTGAAGCTCTTCATTTCTTCATTTTTCCAAAACTGAGTCGTACCTTACCCAATTTTTGGTTGCCGACTTATCCTTGAGATTTATTGAACGGTTGTTGTTGTCCTCATTTTATTGGAACTGAGTGGAAGCTAGTTGAGGAAGCGAGTTGTGAGGCCCATGGTTGAAGAGGTAGGTTTTCATGCCTGTGAGAAGCTCTCTTCAGGTGAGAGAGTTCATTGGGAAGTGATTTTCTCCTAGAGAAAGTCCAGCACCAACTACAAATCTATGAGATTTCTTGATCTCGCCTGTTGTAGAGACCTTGAGAGGGGAACTGAAGTAGCCGATGGAATGTGGAACAGTGAAGGTGCATATTCCCAAGGTGGAACATGCATGTGGGGAATGAGATTCTGTGAGTAGTGGGTGTAAGAAGGCTCCTGGAGAGAATCCTTTCAGTTGCACTGTGCAGTTTCTTGTGACCTCGACCTAGCCTAGGATTTCCTTGCCCATGGTGGATATTAGTATCATCTTGGGGGTGACCCACTACTGAGTGTGATGAGCAACGTGGTCTAATTCTGGGAGGTTTGTTGAAGGTTTGCATGTATTTGGTGGTTTTACTCCAGTTAAAAGATAAGTATCATTTATGTGCTTAATTATGTATGTTATGCATGTTTGTGTTTTCTTGAAATGTTATCATGTGTTCCATTGCATGTGGACTTACTATCAATTCCATTTAAGTCTGTCTGGTAGCAGTAACTATGTGTTAATTTTTGTAAGATCATTTAAATGCATTTTATATGTGTATGTGTATGTTCTGCATAGTTTTGTCGCTCGGCCCGTTGGTGGTCGGGGATGTTACAAATTGGTATCAGAGTAGGAAAGGAAAAGTTAAAGGTGTTTTTGTAGCGTTATCTATCCTATTGGTGGTCGGGCATGTTAAAAATTGGTATCAGAGCCATTGTTTCAACACTGAGCCTGGATGGGCCATGTTAGTGGAAGTTGAAGAAAACGTTTCGGAAATGAATTATTGTTGAAATGGACAAAATTCCAATTCAGAACCAAGGTTCAAGTACTAATCCTTGATGGGTTGGATAAGTGGTCATTGGAACCAGTGTTTCAAGTGGAAATTGTGTCTTGAGGAACCAATTTCGAACCTTAGAACATTCCTGAGTGCCAAGAGGTTACGTTGGTCATGTTATGAAGCTCAGGAGGTGTAGTAGTATTATAAAACCATGACAGATGTGGTATTTAGCCACAGAGAAAGAAATCACAACACTTGTGGTGTTGGGGTTGTAGGATCTGTTCGGAAGGAGGGGAAATCCTTCATGACCGTCAGATCTAGAAAACGGAGCATGAGATTTAACCTCCAAGTCCTTTGGACTTCGTGGCTTTGGAAAAGTTATGGGTTATAGAGGGGAAGAGGTCAAAGACCCGAAGCCCCAAAGTCCCCGAAGTGGATCCACACCATATATCTGGGGAGAAGAGATCGACTGTTGGATCAAGCCAAGGTAAAAGGTCAAATGCAGTGGTGAAGGGTGAAATATCCCAAAGCTCCAAAGTCTGGAGTTAATTCGCACCGTCTATCAAAAGGGACACGTGTTAGCAGATTGGTTTGTTCAGGATTTTGGTGTTCAGGAGAATTAGTGTGTCCTGAGGGGAGAACTTCTGAAGCCTAAAGTTTTGAATCGCCGAAGAGCCAAAGTAGTGAGTCATGATGACATCACTTGGATTGATGTGGATGCATGGGTTTTGTGCCATGTATCAGTGGGTTTCGAACCCATGGAATATTGAAATGTCATATGGAACATGATGTGTGACACCCATCTGATTGGGCCACGAGTCAGCTACTAGTATTCCACCAGGTGGCATTCTATAGGAGCATGGTTAGTGGGACCTCAAGGTTACATAACATAGTTAAAGGTCGGAGGACCCACACTAGTGTTGATCATGATACATCAATATCGACGGGTAGAAGGCATTGCGGGGACCCAATTTTCACGGGAGTTAATTCTCCAAGGCAATCTCGCAATCCAAACCACAATTTCACCGAGGTGTTACATGTCAACATCAGAATAATTGCAGGATGAAAGGCGGGTTACTCCAAACCATCATTGCATAAACCCCCCCACAATTAGAAAAGCGTTAAGTAATGTGACTATTCAGTATCTTAGTTCAAGCATGGAAGCCATGGATCCCAATAGACACGTGCCTCCAGTTGCGAAGTCCGGAGACTTGACACTCTGGAAAGGTGGTTCATAGGGCACAAAAGGAAGAACCTTCTGAAGTTTCATAACACCGAAGTGGCATGACATATTGACATTACTAAAGGTGACCATCAAGTGTTTGGAGATTAACGGTTCAGGGTGTTGGGGGTGTGCGGATGTGAAATCCTCTGAAGTTTTGGAACTCAGATGCCTGAGATTCCATAGTGAGTGTCAGCCATTGGATGTTGGGTAGACGTGGATTGGTGATCCACCCTACTTCGTGAGTTCGATGATCCAAAAATCTGAGAGATTTGTTGGGATTTTCTTTGAAAACTTCAGAAGATGGAGGCATGAAGTCCTGAATAAGAACCTATCAACCTAACATATGGTTACGGCTCGTGATCACGTGAGTTGGGGACTAAGAGAAAGGGGCTAGTGCCTGAAAATTATAGCAGAGCGAAGCACATAAATAAAATGGAATTTGAAAGTTTTCTTGAATCATATTGGTTGTGAATACTATGGGAATTGTTAAGGATTGATGGCCTGACAAACTTTGGTTGGCTACATATTGTGTTTACAGAGTTAACGATTGTCAGAACTAAACTAAATTGCCACAGAGTGCAAAAAATGGAGGAGGCACATAATGCTTTTAGTTTAGGGAATGAAGCTAAATGAATGGATGTCCATTTGGGAGTTGAAGGATTGAAATCCAATGGGAATGGAGAAGAGATATACAAGGGGAGAAACATGATGAGAATCATTGAAAGATTGCAGAAATATGTCCAAACTTACCAAGAAGATAACAAGAAGCTCATGAAATCTAGTGATCAACAAGGAGAATTCAACATAAACTTGATACAAAGTCTGGAAAGGATAGAAAATAAATTGGATAAGGAGAGTTACTCCAGTAAATCTTAGTGAAGTGGAAAGATCATCCAATGGAAGATGCAATTTGGGTCACAAAACCTGATATTTTGAAGCATAAAAAAATAGTACAAGAGCTCATGGACAAGAGTCCATGAAAATTTTAACTGGAGGAGTATGATGCAGGAACATCGCCTCCAAAGTCAAATATGCAAGCGTGAAGGCACGGATATGACATCTCAACATTAATTTTAGAGATAAATAGATTGTTGAGATATTTTGTAAACAACATTTTAAAATTTAACTTGTCTGTAAAGTCTTATACGATAGTATGGGGTTGCAGATATGGAGTGTTGACTCTTATCTGGCAATAATTGTTAGTTATTGTAAAAGTACAAAGTAGGTAACTGCTAAGATTTTGATAGGATAGGTTGCAGACAGGAAGAGAGATCTTGTGGAGCCAGTCCTTAGATATTTTTTTGTTGCAATGTAAAAGTATTATGAGATAGGAGTATAGATATCAGTAGAGAAGAATAGAGTAGAACAAAGACGTAGGGGGAGAACTCCAATATATGTAATTTGTTTTATGAATCAAATAGAATAGACAGAATTGTCCAAATCTTGGATTGTTTTCATTTTAATGTGTGATTGAATGAATGTTTCATTCTATGTATGTCATTTATTTGATTTTGTCTCATGTATGGTTGTTGGGAAGTTGATCGTTTGAGCTCGTGTCAAAACTAGATAAGTTTCAATTGTTTCTCTTATGAAACTCATATGCAAGGTGTGCATCTCAAACACAAGGAGTGCATCAATTCAGTATCAAGGTGACTTAAAGGATTTTAGAGAGAACAAAGAAAACTTAGAACAGGTGCAAGGAGTGGAAAACGTCAAGAATCGACCAAGTGTTGAAGAACCAAAACACAACAATGACAGGTGGGCGAGAAGAATTTCTTTTCAAGAAGTACTTCGATCTGAGTTATCGAAATCCTGAGAATGCAAGGAGTACATGGGAAGTCAGAATCCTTTAAGGATCAAGCTCAAAAGAGATAACACTTTTCGTAAGTGTTGACAAGATCCCGGAGTCGGTATTGTAGGAGGAGAAAAGGTTCAAAACCTTTGAAGACTGATAAATATTCTAAGTCAAAAGAAATTAGAAGCTCA
>CBVK0102522761.1:0-14926 GCA_900067695.1 Picea abies | reverse complement strand
AGAGGGGTCTCCTCTTCCACAAAACAGGTGGGGAAAAGGTCCTCCGAGCTATTGGCATTGAAGTTTTGCAGGGTGACCTCAGGCAGAGGCTTGTCTTCCTTTTTGAATTCCATAGTGGGGTGGCTCTGCATGGCTTCCTCCAAAGTGATTTCCTCCACGTACGCCATGGAAGGTGTTCGTGGTCTTCTGCTCCATTGAGTGGATGCTATGGTTAGTGCCCGTTCAAACTTCCTCTGCCGCTGGCGCCGAGACTCGGCCATGTACCAAGCGACACCTCTGTGTGATTTTCCTCGTATCCTTTATTGTAATAATCTTTAAATGAATATTTTTACTTAATTTTATAATAAATATATTTAATAAATATATTATATTTTAATAAATAGATTTTATTAAATTAGATTGAAAATTTAAAAAAAAATCTATAAAGTTTAAAATGTAGACACAATTATTTGAGGAAACATATAAAAAAAATTAAAATTAAAAGAATGAAAATTAATATTCTCAAAAGAATATATAGATAAATACATTTGTAATAGATATTTTATAGCATATTTTATTTTTTAATAAAATGTTTCATTTAAAATTTATTAATAATAAAGAGGTATTTATATGTACCTTGTGTGAGATATGGCTTAGTGGTTTGAATTGTGCACTACCATGTAAAGAACTCAAGTTTCAACCAACTAAGGTTCAACCTCGATGATTGTAGAGGCTTATTTGTGTGTAGAAAGAAGTTTGACCTTTAATAACTGGTTTTCATTTTTCATGAGAGAGTAAATTTTTTTACTACCATTGAAAGGGATTAACAAAACACAGAGAAGAGAACTTGAGCCTTATATGACTAAATGTAGAGAATAACATTGGCTAGTTCCAAAACACATAGAGATAGAAATAAGTATGTCGTCTAGTTGGCCATAATAAAGATAGTCATAAATTCAAGTAATAGTAATAGATCCTTCATTTGGATGTAAGTCATGGCCAAGGTGCTAGTGATGGCCAAGGTGTTGGTGCACCACTTAATAAATAGTATATTATCAGTATTTTTGTGCTAATTTGACCACCTATCTATCAAGATATCAAGTTCGAACTTGTGAATCTTTTTGTTAAATGGTCAAGTGGGGAGAGTGTGGCCACAATGCTAATGACTCTATCTCTAATATTCATTTCACTCTCAAATTAAGCTATTCACTTGATGATATGTCGTGCTACCACATTGATCAAAATGACTTGATCTAGAATGAGGGTGTGCTTTTCATGAAACTTGACTCAATGTGCATCATGCCTTCACCCAGAAATAACATTACTATAACATACCTCTCTTGTGGGCACATGTTATTGACTTATTCTTTGACGACACTTATGTGCAAGTGATCCGGTTTTAGTATATAGTTGTTTGTTCTCTTTTGGATTCTTATAATGATGTTGATGGATTATGATGTTATGTTATTTGATATATTTTTATTGACAAATGCCATTGACGAGTTTCCCTTGAGTGTGCAGGACACTTGGCAGATTAAGGATGCCACTCACATCAAAGGACCTCCTTGGACTCTGGATCGAGACAGGGAGTGGACCGTATTGGTTTGGGTATTTTTATTTATGCATATGTGAAATATGATCGAGTATGTTATGATGTTATATATGGATCATTGCACATATTTTATTGATGGATGTAGGCTGACGATTGCTTGATAATCAGACTCACATAAGGAGTAAAGGGGCCATGCACAACAACTAGATATTGAGGGAGAAGTGTGGTAGCATCCCTATCATAGCCTACTGGAACTCCTGTCATGGCTCGAATTGTAGGTTAAATATTACCTAGTTTGATAGATCCACGATGTCTTGAGGGCATAATGAGAAAGTCTCTCATGAAGACTCTAAGGGGCACACAGTAAGGGAGGTTCCTTATTCCTTAGAGGCCCTTAGTCTCTCACAAGGTCACATGAATGGAGTATTGACTCCAAGGGTGGGAAAACTACCAAAACCAGTCAAAGGGGAGTGAAACCCTTAAAGCACATAGTGTGTCTTGAAGGGAAGATCGCGTAATTAAAATTTGAGTCAAAGGCAAGTGGCACCCTAGGAGCACAGAGTGCATCACAGTATAAAAAACATGAGTCAATGAATCTAGGTGGCCTAGAAAACTTGAGTGAATGTTAAACCTTAAAATATTAAGCATTTTCATATTTAATTAATTTATTAATTAATTAACTAAAGAATGAATTTATTAAGCATAATCCCTAAAGTTCTAGGTGTTTGCAATTAAATATCTATCTGAGGCTATGTCTATGTAAGTGATAAGAATAAAAACTTAATTTTTGAATTAAATGATGAGGGGATGAAATAAATCAAAATTGGGATTCAATAAAAATAAAACAAATCCTAAGGAATGATTAATACACTTTTGCAAGTAAATACTAAATTAAAACTTTAGTTGAGAAAGAAATAAATCATAAATGTGTTAGCACAAAAAAGTATCTAGTCTAGTCTAACAAAATAACTTTCTTAAATTAAACAAAACTCATTTTTAGAAAGGCGTCAGTCATTAAAAGGGAAATAAAGGTAATAAAGGGACACTATGAGTGATTTTAGGATCCATTTTAGGATGGATGAGGGAAATTGAATTTTAATTAAATTAAATGGTGGATTTATTGGTGCAACTAAAGGAACAGGTGTCACGTGTATGAGAGGAGTAATTCCTATTTAATTAAAAAAAAAACAAATTAAATGTGAAAATGGAAAGTGGTCACTAAGAAAAAATATATAAAAGAAATGGCTGAGCAACATATTAGTTTAATCGAAAACAGAAGAAGAACACAAAGAACATCTAAAGATAGTATTGCAGACCTTAAGGAAACACAAGTTGTATGAAAAATTTGACAAATGTGACTTCTAAACTCAAATATGGTGTTGTGATTTGTTTAGGGTTGAATAGTTTAGATCCAAAAACTATTCATACATATAACCATGATTAAAATTTTATCAACGATGAAAAACTATAGGATAATGCATAGTGAATAAGTGCACTAGTATAGTAATGAATAGACTAAGGATAGTCTTTTTCCTTGTGATGGTTATGCAATATAGGCGTGGTATCATTCGATGCAACTACTGAGAGTAATTGTTAGTCTACATAACATTGCACCTGTATCAAGAAAAGATAAGTTTAAGCTCTAGAATATAGTAGAAATGGCAGAATTACTCTACATATACAATTAAAGAATATTTTGAAACACCTAGTGAAAGCGAAAGGATAATTAATGACCCTAATAAAAAAAAAATATTTGGTAAATTTGGGGTACATTACATATGGTATCAGAGCTGAAGGTTACAACACTTAGGTGTCAAAGAAGGGCCAATTTTTTGTTTAGTACATTTTATCTTGTTTAAAGAAAGACTAACAAAAATACTTACTGTTACAAACATAAAAATTTTGTTCTATTGTGATAATGGCAACACGAAATGAAGAGAAGATCAGACTTGAAGAGAATCCCAAGCAAGGACCTCCTAAATATCCTAGGAAGAATAATGAAGGAAGTTCAACTACCCAGGTTCTGGAAACAATGAGGAACCTTATCGTGGAACTGCAAGTTTTCAGGGTAGATAATGAGAAACTGAAAAAAGCACATGAAGACCAGCGGGATATAAATGAAGTATTGTTGCATAGCATAGTAATAAAGAAGATCCCAAAAGAGAATGAAGATGAAGAAGAGGTCAGCAAAAGAGCCTCCAAAAATCTTGGTCCTAAAGTAGAAAATGAGAACAGTTCTTCCGAAGGCACACAAACAACAAAAAATAAAACAACCATGGGAAGGAAGAGGAAACAGGTGGAGCACCTGGAGGGTGAATTTAAGAAAATCAAATCGTCCACCTTTGACAGAGAATCTAGGATAGGGGAGGAGGTTGAAGCATGGTTACTAGACATAAAAAAATATTTCCATATTTATAATTATTCCAGCAACATGAAGGTCAGAATGGCCAGTTATAACCTGAAAGGAAAGGCAGGTATATGGTGGCAGGACCTGAAGTTGGCCAAGGGATTAAAGGAAAAATAGATGGAATGGTTAGATTTCAAGAAATACTTAAAGAAACCATATTTATTAGAAAGTTATTACGAGAGAAAGACCAAAGAATTTTATGAGCTAAGACTCGGTCAGATGACCATGGATGATCTCATAAACAAATTTCTTGAATTATTAAGATTTGTGCCATATATCAAGGAAGACAAAGTAAAAATCCAATGGTTCCTGAGTTGCTTACCTCAGTCCTATAAGGAAATAATTGAATTCGACAACCCCAAAACCTTAAGTGGACTTTTTAGAAAGGCCTGGATGTGCTATGACCAGTACAAACAATGTTCTAAACTTCCCAAGGCTTGGAAAGATAAGAAACATGATAAAATGAATCATTAGAAGAAGGGATTTAAACCAACCCCTTTCCGGAATGCAACAAATAATTTCCAAAGGAAATATTTTCATTCCAATAACTAGAACAACCAAGGGAGAGGTAGACCAATTAATCTGGGAACCGAGAAGTTTGGGGACAGCCCCATGGAATCTTTAAAATGGTGGGAGTGTGGAGAACCTCACTTAAGGAGGAACTGTCCACGTTTAACTTCTGCAGCAAGGACCACATTTCACAACCTGCAAGAGGCCCCTACAATAGGATATGTGGGCATAAGTGTACATAGGATCAATGCAGTTGTGGATGGCCAACAAGTGGATCACCAATCCACTATAGTGGAAGTTGAAGGTAAAGTTAATAATAATTGTATTTCTATTTTAATTGATCTGCGAGCTACTCTGAGTTATGTTACTCTTGGTGTAGTTCATTCAAACAAGCTTAAGAAAGTTAAGCATACTAAATCCTGGTTAGTACAACTAGCAACAGGGACAAAAAGGAAAGTAAAAGATTTCATTACTAATTGTGAACTCAGTTTAGATGGTCAAAATACAAAGTTAAATATGAATATTTTACCATTAGGTTCGTATGATATAATTATTGGAATGGGACTGGTTAGAGAAGAATAAAGTAATGTTGGATTGTTATGAAAAAACACTTATTTACATAGATGAAAACAACATAGTTAGGACAATACAAGGCATAAGAAAACTAGTCTCAGTTAGGCAGATTTCAACAATGCAGTTTAGGAAATGCATGAATAAAGGGTGTCAGATTTATGCTATTCAAGTGACAAATCTATTAGAAAAAGAAGATAAACCCAACCTAGAATATTTTACCGTCTTACATGAATTTATAGATTTATTTGTAGACGAAATACCAGAACTACCCCCAAGAAGAGAGATATATTTCTCTATTGATCTGCTACCTAGATCAGTTCCAATATCTAAGGTACCCTATAGGATGAGTTTACCTGAATTGAAAAAATTAAAGATTCAACTACAAGAACTATTGGACAAGGAATACATCATACCAAGTGTTTCACCTTGGGGAGCACCAATCCGTTTTGTTAAAAAGAAAGATGGGACTTTAAGATTATGTATTGACTATCGAAAGTTAAACAAAATGAATGTTAAGAACAAGTATCCCCTACCGAGAATCAATGATTTTTTTGACCAAGTATGAGGGGAAAATATTTTTTCTAAGTTAGATTTAAGATCTGGTTATCACCAGGTCAGAATAAAGAATGAAGACATAAGTAAAACAATGTTTAGAATGAGATATGGACATTATGAGTTTGTTGTTATTCTGTTTGGTCTCACTAACGCACTATAAACTTTTATGTGTTTAATGAATAGAATTTTCAATCAATATTTGGATAAGTTTGTGTTGGTATTTATTGACGACATTCTATTGTATTCGAAAATGGAAGAAGAACATAAAGAACATCTAAAGATAGTATTGCAGACCCTAAGAAAACACAAGTTGTATGAAAAATTTGACAAATGTGACTTCTACCAAAAGAGAATACAATACCTAGGACATGTAATATATGAAGAAGGTATTGCAGTTGACCTAGATAAGATAAGAGCCAACATGGAATGGCCTATCCCTAAGAATGTGGTGGACATCCGACCATTCATGGGAATTACTGGTTAATACCGTAGATTTAGTGATGGGTTCTCTAAGATCTCATACCCAATCACATCCCTAAAGAAAAAGGGAATAAAGTTTAATTAGAATAAAAAATGCCAAGAAAGCTTTAACAAGCTGAAATAACTATTAACTACAACACCTATTTTAAGGGGAGCAAACCCTGATAAAAAATTTATAGTTTGCATGGATGGAAGAAAAGAAGGCTTGGGAGGTGTCCTAACTTAAGAAGGACACGTTATTTGTTACGAGTCACAAAAACTAAAATAGAATGAATGAAACTATGTCACACGAGACTTGGAATTAGCAACTGTAATTCATGCATTAAAAATGTGGTGACACTACTTAATGGGAAGAAAATGTATGTTGCTAACTGATAACTATGGTGTGAAATTCTTATTTAGTCAACCAGATCTTAATGCAACACAAGCAAGGTGGTTGGCCTTCTTGAGTGAATTCGATTTCAAATCAAGACACATTAAGGGTAAAGAAAACAAAGTTGCAGATGCCTTAAGTAGAAGAACTAATGGACTAATTGAGATAAGTATTAGCAGAGAAGAAAACAACATTGAACATAAGATAAAATATGCAAGTTGTAACGATGAAAAATATGCCAAAACAATAGCATATTTAGAAGGTAATACAAAATATTTGGACATAATAGATTTGGGTTTGGATAGAAATGGGCTGCTAAGATTTAAAAACAAGCTATACATACCAGATTTTGGTGAATTAAAGCTAACAATTTTGGATGAAGTGCACAAAAAGCCATATTCTAGTCACCCAGGATACCAGAAAATGGTAACAACCTCGAGGAAGTTGTTTTATTGGCCAAACATGAAAGGTGAGACAACTGAATACTTATATAAATGCCTAGATTGTCAACAGGTGAAGGCTGAACATCAACATCTAGCTGGATTGCTACAACCTCTACCTATACCAGAATGGAAGTGGGATATTATCTCACCAAACTTTATCACAGGTTTGCGTAAAACTCAAAAGCAGAATGATTTGATTATGGTAGTAATTGATAAAATTAACAAGTCTGCACATTTTATTCATGTGAAATCTACTTATAAAGCTATTAACATTGTTGAAATATTTATGAAGGAAATATTTATATTGCATGGTATCCCTAAAATGGTGATTTCAGATAGAGATGTCAAATTTACATCAATGTTTTGCAAAGAAATATTTGCATGGTTGAATATTAACCTCAATTTCAACACAAGCTACCATCCACAAATGGATGGGAAAACTTAACGAAAGAACCAGATTGTGGAAGCTATTTTACAAATGTGTGTAAGGACAAAATAAGATAAGTGGGAGGGATACCTACACTTAGTGGAATTTGTGTACAGTAATGGTTATCAAACATCGGCTAAGATGAGCCCCTTCAAAGTACTGTACAACATAAAGTGTACAACTCCGATTAGTTGCGATAAACCAGTTGACAGACTTATGATGGGACCAAAAATGATCTAGGAAATGGAGAAAAAAGTAAGAAAGGTACAACAAAATTTAGAGGAGGCACATGACAAGCATAAAATCTATGTAGATTTGAAAAGGAAAAACCAGGAATTTTAAGTTGGAGACCACATGTATTTGAAATTCAAAGAAAAAAGAAGTTCACTGAAGCTAGGAAATTGTTCAAAGTTGGCGCCTAGGTTTTGTGACCCCTTAGAGATCTTAGCTAGAATTGAACCCGTGGCATATCAACTTGCACTCCCTGCAAATTTAAAGTTTCATAATGTCTTTCATTTTTCTTTGTTGAAAACGTATATTAATGATCCTACTCACATCATTGATTAGAACATGGTGAAGGTGGAACCAGAAGGCGAGGTCCAAGTGGAACCTCTGCGCATTCTAGAGAAGCAAGAAACAATACTACAGAACAAAGAGAGCACACAGGTAAAAGTGAAATGAAATCACTTTAGTCCTGAGGAGGCCACTTGAGAATTGGAGAAAGATTTGCGGAAATCTTATCCAACCCTATTCCGAGAAAGGAATGAATACTAAGGATAGTGTTTTATTGAAGGGAAGAGGATGTAATATCCCCAAAAATAATTAATTATTAAATTCTGTATGAAATTAGGAATAAATTTCCTTTTTTCGCAAATTCGTATTTGGAATTTTTTTGCCATTTATGTAAAATCTGAATTTGGAATTTGATTATGTGTAATTAATTATTTTGACTATTAGGAAAAGATTTGATTTTCCCAACTAATTCTTTGATTGTGACATGTAATGTACCTCAAATTTGTGATAATTTTTTTTTCTCTTCTTAGGGACATTAATCTTCAATTCCTTAAACAGACTTATAATTAAAGGAAAGTAGCCTTTTATCTCCATTGTTAAACTCTGATAGGTTTTCTTAAGTTATGAATGTCAATGATGTCATTACTACCCAGCCTTACACCCATTGAACAAAGTTTCCTAAATAGGCAGACCACACAATATAACATTTTTTTTTAAATTTTAAGTCATGCTAACATTCATAGCTAGATATGTGTCTATACATTGTATTAAATTAGAACTATATTAGGCTTAGAACTTAGGGTCCTAAACTCTCCTCTAATAACACACTTCCATACTTGCGCGCAAGGTTAAACTCAAAAGACTATATGAATAAAACTCATATATCATACATAATGTATTAGGGGTTGAGGTTATACACCTTGGCAAAGTGTTGGTTTAACATAAGGCATTTAGCCTTTCTTTATATGGCCAAAGTGATGCAGGAGCATCACGACTCTCAAAGCAAGCATGGAGCCGACACATGTGTTTTTAAACACATGACATATAAGATTGATAACTTTTTGAACTTGCATTAAAGATGAAGCGCCATATCCTTTGATGAAACATTTATGAAGGAGCGCCTGTTGTATTATATCAGACCTCAATCCTTACGCTCTTGTCTGCAGTAGATAGGAGGCATTTACTTTAGTTAATGTAGGTAGATAGATTTTTAATTCTAGATTAGACAGTTTCAGTTCTCGAGAGGGAAAATAGATATAGACACCCTCATTGTATTATTGTAACATAGGGAGGAGCAAGAAGAAGAAGAGCAAGCAGAGAAGTGTATGAAGAATACCCATGTACAAGCATTGAATTAATAAAAGAAGTCCTTGATTCAATTTTCTGAGATTCCTGCAAGGAGTGCAGTGGAATTTGTCCGCAAGGAGTGCATGACTGTAGGGTTCAGGTAGAGGTGACTTTTGTTCTAAGATCTCAAGAGCACAGATTTGGTATCAAAGTCGTGCAAGGTGTGCGCAGGCTAGAAGAAGGCTCAGGGTTGCGATTCTGAGAAAAGGGAATTAGGCTAGAAGAAGGCTCAGGGTTGCGATTCTGAGAAAAGGGAATTAGGACTGCGGCTGCAGGTGAGCATGCAGAATCGATAAAGCTTCAACACTTAGTCGTGTTCAAAGATCTGCCGCAAGGAGTGTGTGCAACAAGTCCTCATAAAGACTTGTGAAGCGAGAATAAGCTCAGGAGGGATAGGCCTATAGTTCAACGAAGGAGAATTGCAGGGGTGTTGTGGAAAGCCTGAGAGGAACTCCACAGGTGGGTGAGTGATCGAACAAGTTTTCACAGAGAGAGAGCGTTTAATTCCTTTCGCGGAAAATAAAAAAAGAAGGGTGGACAGTTGAAATCCCCTGGAGAGATTTCATGAGAGCCCGAGGACCGTTAGATCTTGCAAAGGTGCACGGAGATTACAGTGCGAGTATTAGAAGCTCGAAGCTCAGGAGGGAGAAGTGTCGTCGATATAGGTTCATAGGGGCCATTAGATCTGCATGTGCCATCGCATATCGGCATATCGTGACTTGGAGCACCAAGTTGGTGAAGCGGGAGTGGCGATATCGCGATCCGTGATATCCCGAAAAAATCATAACCGTTGATCGTGAGGACGCGTGTCAAGAAATCCCAATATATCGGGGTTCAAAGAATCGGGGTTCTCGACGACAGAGAACACTTGCATGTTGGATTCACGATTAGCGATACCCCAATGGTGACATGGTAGTATGGGACCACGAGAACTAGTGGAGTACAGGTGGAATCATATCAGGGATCGGAGAAAGCTAAATCCCGAGTCTGGGAACATCAGGACTCGCGATCCCGCAAGTTCTGAAATTATGATAGAAGGATAAAGAGTGGAGAAGACAAGTCCACAGGATGGACAGTTGAAATCTCCTGTAGAGATTTCACGAGAACCCGAGGGCTGTTAGATTTCACAAAGGTGCACAGAGATTACAGTGCGAGCCTTTAGAAGTTCGAAGCTCAGGAGGAAGCAGTGCCATCGATCTGGGTTCATAGGGACCATCAGATCTACACGGGCCATCGCATATCGGCACCTCGCGAGTTGGAGCCCTAAGTTGTTTGAACAGGAGTAGCGATATCGCGAAGAGAGATACTCTGATAAGGTCCGAGCCGTTGATCATGGGGATGCATGTCAAGGAATCCCAACATATCGGGGTTTGAAGAATCAGAGTTCTCGACGACAGAGAATGCTTGCATGTCGGATTCGTGATTAGCGATATCCCGATGGTGACATGGAAATGTGGAATCATGAGAAGTAGTGGAATACAGGTGGTATCACATCAAGGATCAGGGAAAACTAAATCTTGAGTCCAGGAACATCAGGACTCACGATCCCGCGAATTTTGAGAGTCTGATAGAAGGATAAAGGGTGGAGAAAATCAAATCCACACATGTCTCGAAAAATCGGTTCATTGGGGTTCGGAGTTTGGCAATTCAATTTGTGGACGTCGCGAGTAGCGATTTACCGATAGGGAGAAGTTTCGATAGCGGAGGGGAGTCAACATTGACTCACATCGGACTTCGGGGAATCGTGAGGTGAGAAATACGCGATCATAGGTTTCGCGAAATCGCGAAGTCCGATTTCCCGATTGTGAAGGGAGGTCAGTAAGGTGTTGCTGTGGGTGAAGAATTCCCAACAGGGAATTAGAGGAGCATTGTTGCTCTTTGGGGCCGAGGTTAGAGAAGGTCCTGGTGATCGCGATCGTCCTCCAAGGAGTGGGGAAGGTTGTGTCACAAAGTCATCGAAAACCATTCTTGGTAATTTGTTGGTTGGGTAAATACCTTCCAGTTAATACACAACATAACATCTTTCTGTTTATAAAAACCCTATGTTCAAAATTCGTTAACTCTACCTAATCTATAAGACGTCTAAAATAAATGAGGTACTAACTGGACAGGTAGTAGTAGGAGGCTAACAGTTTTCATATCGTATAATTATGAGGGAACTACTCTTTACTTTGTAACCCATTAAATGTGAAAGGAAAGTTTATGTCAGTCGAGAGTTAAACCTCCGACCCAACAATTAATGGAGGAATTGGGTATGTGAAAAACGAGGGCCATCACCTGTCCCTCTATCCAACATGAACACCCTAAATCAGTTCCATCACATGGCCCGTGCCTCCCATTGTACCATCAACATTAACTCTGTGTGGTGTGAGTCTTTTAGGGTTACAATAGTTTTACTTTTGTCATTCTTGTGAAGTTATTCTGAAGTTGGCTCTGCATTTTTCTCTTTGTTTTCTTGGCGTGGGGAAATAGAGGCTTGGAGAACCTCCCTGGAATGTTCTCACTATTGGTAAGTGGCTTCCCTATCATTTTAATTTACACTCAATCTTTCTACAAGGTCTTCGACATTATGCTCTTTGTGTTTCCTTTTCCAATGAGTTCGCACATGTATCGCTTTTGCATGTTGTTTTCTCTTAGAGTTAGTCATATCCTACATTCCTTCATTTATTTATGCGCCATTACTTGGTGTTGAGTCTCTTCGAGACTTCACCAGAACTATAGCCTAGAATTCAATCGATAGGTTAGGAACCACATTGTGACGACATACTATAATTATCCAAGTTACGACAATTCCATTCGACAGGTTTTGAATAACTTTTTTCTGTTTTGGCTGGGTATCTTGTATTGAGTTTTACTTGGGTCCCTTGTTTCCCAACTACCAAATTATCCTTATAACTGTAAATTTTCCTCTTAGAATTATTTCTGAAATTTCATTTGGCATAGCCATATATAAATAGGCAATTGGGAACTCTGTGAACCAAACCAATTTTGTTATAGCAAAATGTTATGTATCCTGCGTTGTATTTAAAATTTGGGGCATCTTTTTCATTCCAATTATCTTAATGTCTATGCGTGTGTTAAAGGCCATTTGATTCTAGTAAACTCATCACAGATGTTGACTCTATGTTTTCCTTTTCTTTAATTAAACCTCTCTGAGTCGATGCTAGATAGAATTTGATGGTGTTATTTGACCTGCGGCTTTTAAATTCAATGTTTGCAATTTAAATAATGTATTCAACTTTTTCTTGTTATATAAATAATGTAATTCAAGTTTCACTATGAATGTTGTCTTTCTATTTGTTTCTGAAGTGTTTCATTTTTTGTTTGATTTTGTACTCAATGCTAATGATGGGATGTTGTGGTTGCGAGGGTACCCATCAGGGAGTCTTGAGCCCCTCTTCCTCTTCGGTCTGGGATGTTTCTCAACCCAACACAATAGGGAATGGATATCTGATTCCTCAATTGCAATTTAAGTGAGACTTTGCACAACCCTTCTTGTTACTAATCTTTTTATTTTAAGTTATATTTGTCACGGTTCTATTGAACAATATTAATGGTGTTTTTTGAACGCTTGTGCAGGTATTTCAGCCATGTAAGAGTTGTGGATGCTGATCCTTACCACACGCATAAAAAGGTATTCGGTTTCCCTCTCACCCCTCTCAAGGAGTGCCCTAGCTGGCTAAGGATCAATAAGATTTAAACTTAAAAGTTATCCCTGTGGGTGAAGATTTGTTGTATTTAATGATAGCTTATTCTTTATCTCTATAACTTACTTTTATGGCAGAGTAAGAGGATCAAATATTAATATTGTATATTTGTAAGAATGATGTATATTGAACATTGCTATATCATTATTCAAAAAGAATTTGATTGAGATGGGAATACGAACACATCCTTTTGAATCCTAGCATGTTCTTTAAACCTTTCTGGAATAAATAATATTGTGAACAATAATTCTATTTTGACCCTTTTTCATTTTATTTTGGATCTTGTAAAGGAATTCAATTGATCCCATATTTTTTCCTGTGGCCTTACTTTCAAAATTTCATTATAGTAAATCTTAGGCATATAGAATGGAAGGTTTTTGTACGAATATCCTTTAGTTCTTTTTGACAACAATTGTAACATTTTATTCAGAATTGTAAATATGACAATCTCAATCATTTGTTTTCTTTCCAAATTGTATTGAGTCTATGAAATAAATTATTAAAAGGGTCCGAGATTATCAGTGTAGTAAGAAATGTATGTGTAAATTAAAGATACGACTCTGTAATTATATCCATTATGCTCCCTTTATATATAAGGCCATTCCTTTTGGTACTTTATTTGTACAATTCTTTTCCACATAACTATTGGAACAATTTACATATTAACTATATAATATGTGTATAGATATATATAAATATATATTACCATTTCTATTATAATAATCAATTCAAACGATTGTGTCAATTGCTAAACATAAATACCTATAAGCATAACGATATCCCTATAGCTATATATATACATATTTCATGAATTCTTATCATAGTAGAGCTTCGTCTTGATTTTTGGTTTTAACATGTATATAAAAAGGAAAACTCAATTAAGTACGATGTCTTTGTGAATTTACCTACATAAAATAAAATCTCATATACGTATCTACATAATGCAGTTCCAGTCATATAATGTGCAAATAATGCGGTTCACAACAAAAACCTAATGGTAATGATATTCACTCAGCAACATAATCTAGCCGAAATAATCCATTCAGAACTAGTTTTTTTGAGACATTCTGTTAGTCCTTAAATTCAACAATATTTAATGAAATTTTCACCCATGGCACTACTTCTATTCATAATTAAATAGATACATCTTATCAATTACTAAACTATATAACATTCAACTAGAGAATATAGCAGGATGAAATATCTGAACAGTTTCCGAATAACAAATGGAATAGCCACATTCCTCCCAACCTTAGAAAAGAACAACAAAATCACTTGTCTTGTTCTCCCCTTATCCTAACGATGAATCCATGAGGGCTAACTCAGAACTTCTCTTGAGAAAGATTCCTTCAGTTTTCAACAACTCCTCCCTTGCCTCACACTCAACAATAGTTTTCATAACAACAAGAGATAAATTCTTTTCTCCATCATACTGGGCAATGTCCTGCCTCCTCTCATATGCCATATATGCAAAGTCATTTTTGCCTAGGTCTTTTTTCCCCCTTAGGAATTTTCACAACTTTCAAAATCCCTGATTTTCAGGGGCTACCAATGGTTAAATTATTGATTTTCCACTTGTAACAATCATCCCTGAGGTAGTTCCAACATGTTCCCCACTCATGGAGTGATGGTCAACTGATTTCAACATGGTTGTTCCATTTGTCCTTCAACAATAATTATAATTTTTTTTTTTCATACGAGTGTCATAGTCAAGTAGTTAGTGGGGTAAAATCAAGTCTCTTCCCAATAGTCATAATCATTAATTACAGTTAACTAAATTCAAAATTCAAAATTTCCATAAATGGAAAAAATTTCCCAATTTCAAATTTACCAAAAATGGAATAATTTTTCTAAGAAATTTCTAACATAAAAATAATTTATTTTTGGGGATGTCACATCCTTTACCCCTTCAATAAAACACCATACTCAATGTTCGTTCCTTTCTTAGAACATGATTGGATGATATTCCTACAAATCTCCCTCCAACTCCCAAGTGACCTCCTCAGGGATAAAGTGCTTCCATTGCACCTTTACCTGAGCGATGACTCTGTTCTGAAGTG
>CBVK0102522744.1:0-31841 GCA_900067695.1 Picea abies | reverse complement strand
TGGGGGGGGGTTCCGGAATGTTGTTTAAACATCGCGCACATATCTACAATCTAGGAGAATGCGCACTGATGGATGCCTGATGGTAGTTTTTGGACCCCCCCGACCGATCTGTTTTTAACGGAAGGGGGGGGTCTAGAATAGATTATTTTTCTGGCGAGCCCCTTTCCTCTACGTGGCAAGAATCCATTGGTTCAAACTCCCACAGCCTACCATGATCTGACATACCCTATCACCCCATGATATCATCTTCCCCATTTTCCCCTAAAGATCACATCTCATTACTCTATCAGTCCTTTCACCTTGTTACAATTCCCTTCACCATGGTCAAGTCCCAATCAACTCCCTCCACATCACGCAGTCATATTTGTCATTCATTGTCACCTGCCATCTCACGCTCCGAATGACCCGTTGGCAATTTATTATAGGCTAACCTATTTGTTAGCCTGCTAAGCTATCTCCCATGCCCAATGAGTATTTTTTTGCTCAAAACTACCTTCACCCTTCATTCCCCCATCATTTACCCTATCACCACACTAGAGAAAAAAAAAAAATTCCCCATTTCCTCTCCATTTCAATCAATTGTCCAAAGCCACAGTTGTACCTGCTAACTTTTTGTTTTACTTGCAGGTATTTTGATAGTGATGGCGCCAAAATTAAAGAAAGCAGAAGCTGAGGAAAATCCTTTCCTCCCACCTCCTGTCGGTCTCGATAGGATTCGTTTAGCTGATAAACATCATTTAATCACAGATACCAGATGCGAATTCGACTTCACAAATTTACAGTCATGGCTAAAGGACATTTTCTTGGACCAGAGTGATGAAATTGAACTCTGGGAATCAAACCTTCCCCTGTATATTTTCTCCCATGTTCACCATTTCCCCGAATTCGCCCTCAAATGCCAAGCCCACTACATTCCCGACCAGAGAGCCATAGTATCTTCATCAGGAGAAAATTTGTTTTTTATTACACTTGAAGCCATCGATCAGATGATGCAGATACCCAGAGTTGAATCCTCCTCCCCTTTCAATCTTGAAGTCATCACAGAACTATACCAGAAACTATCATTCCCCCAAAGAGCTCATATTTTTGAGCTTTTTCTCCCACAGGCCGCTCAGCTCCCCAAGAAAAATCCCCCGTATCCTTCCTCTCTGTTCTCAGTGAATGGAAAACAGGTCATATCGTCTCTTTCTGCTCTGCTGGGGTATTTTTCGGATCAATGGGTGGATGAACCCATATTGTTTTTTCTGTCAATTTTCTCCACCGATGAGAGACCTACCACTCAGTTCGACTACAGTACTTTCCTGGCGGACAATATTCATGAACAATTCTCAAATTTCGCCACAGAGGGCATGTTCCAGTATTCCTCAATACTGGCTTACATGTTCACTTTCTTTTAAGTGGAAAAATTCTCCTTATCAATGTAGAATATGGACAAAGACGGAAGGCCACAGGTGGTAACAACATGGACTTCACTACTCAAGCAAAATTCTACAGAATTCAGTTTCAAACAGTTTATCGAGTAGTTTTACCATCCAGTGGTGAGCATGCTCAGTGGCAGACCCAAGCCAGGAATAAATGAGGATATTTAGAGGATCTTACACCTCTCAAATCTTGCTAAAACTGGCAATTGGTATCTTTACCAAAACCACACTGAAATCAGAGTTTATGGATGTGATTTGGCTCCATACAGATTGCCCAAGTACCTACCCATGAGGATATTTTCTTTGGAGTACATAAGGCAAATGATTAACTCAAATGACATACATTTTGTGTCTCTGAAAAAGAAGTAGCAACTTAGAATCAAAGGGAAAATAGGATCTTTCATCTACAATAGTTGAGGCGCCGGAGAGGAAGTAGACAGATTGCTAAAAGAAATGAAGTTTTTTGTCAATTTCATATGGCACTATGACCCATGCAGGATAATTTCAGAGATGAGGATTAAAAATAAAAACATTCCATATGTTCATACACCCAAGCCTGAGATAGAAAAATTCATGAATCAAACAGAATGGGAGCCAAACACCCTGGTTGAAATAGAACAGCAAGATCTTCTGGTCATCATCTCACAGACTACTACACCACAGGTTCCCAAAGAGAAAAGACCCAGGAAGGATACTTCACCTTCCATCATGGAAGTCTTGGCTGAAGATTTCCAGAGACACACCAAAGGCCAAAAACCAATCTTACACCTGACACGGCTAGTGAAAAGGGAAGCCAATCCACTGCAACTATGAAGGATGATCGGTCACTTCTTGGCAAAGGCAGCAAATAAATCATGTCTACAGTTTTTTCGATGCAACCCACGGATACTCCACCAATCAACCAGTCGAGCAAAATAGGACCAAAATTGAGTGTTTTGGAGAAGTATGATATGATCAGAAAGAAAAATCAAACGCTGACCAGCAATACTTATGCTCAGTTCTGGAAGCAAACATCAACTGTACAACACAGACTGTTGTCTGCATTTGACACTGAGAAGTGTAGAATGCACATGGTGTTTCTGCAATCACATGTGCTGGACCTGAAAGTAATCACCAATTACAAAAGGGAAACATTCGAATTTCAGACTAAAGATGTGCATCCCGCTGATCAAATGGATCTGCACAGGAAAACTGGAGAAATGGTTTTCTCCATTTTGGAAAATGCTTCTACTGTTGCCTCTAAGTTACAGGTATCTCTGAGCAATGTCCAGACACAACTGAAATTAGAAATGATATCATCCTTTACAAAGGATAACAGAATTAAGACTTTGGAAGAGATCCCTCGAATTTGAAAGCAGTCGAGGAGATGCTTAAAAATAAAAATGTCGATATAGAATCTCTGAGGAAACAGTTGAAACTACCACCAATAGAAGATTCACGAGCAAAGGAGATAGCTAAGACAAAAGGGGAAAAGGATGAGATTCTCAAGCTAATCACGGAGCAGAATGCACAGTTGAAGAAGATGGAATCAGAATTGGAAAATATATTGAAAGAGAAGGAACAATAAAAGCCCATGGAGGTCATTCCATTGAGAATAGTTCCCCTCATAGGAGTAAGCACAACATCTACAGCAGAAATTCCCTCAGCAACTCCACTGACAGCTCTAGAGAAGACAGTAGAACTGGCAAAATCCATGGAAGAGATGAATTTCCAAGAGACAAAGATTAGCAGACTTAAAAAGGAGGTTGAGAACCTTCAGGAACTCAAGTCTTCTTACCAAGCTAGCTAATCCAAGGAGAAACAAACATTAGACAAGCTCAAACAGGAATTGCAATAGCTTCAAAAGAAAACAGTGGCAGGCAAAACACTTGCTGAGGTCAAGGAAAATGTCTGGATGGATATCACCAAATCCATAAATGAAATATGGCCTATAGTACAAATCATGTTTGAGAAGAATGAACTGGTGCAAAGAAGCAAGCAGGTGATTGAAAAGATAAGAGGAGAATTGGGAGAGATGCCCGCAGAAGCCACTGAGATCATTAAATTCCTAAATTCAAAGACTAGAGAAGAGTTAGAGGATTTGAAAATTGAAGACAGGACAGAAACCATCCTCGAGGTCAAGAGGGTCCTGACCAAAAGAGGATTGATGCTACAACTGGAGGAAAAGGTCCATGCTATAGACATAGGAGTGCAAATATTTTTTAGTAAATTTGAAGCTCTGCAGAAGAAAGGCCTCCCTGGCTTAAGGGTCATAAATGACAAGTTAATGACATTGTCTGATTATAAAAAGAAACTAGCCATTGTGGCTAAAGATAGTTCGAAATTCTCGGGAATACAAGGTAGTATCATAGGCAAGGCCTTCTTATAAGCTTTCCAGTCAGACATTAGCATACAGCACGAGATCCAGTACATTTTCATCATCAAGCCAACCTTTGCCAAGTATACAGAGATGGATGAAGTATATTGAAGATTGCTCAAAGTCAGTGTTCCCAGTAACCTTCGATGGGAAGAGTTATGCAATTTGATAGAGTAAGAGCTGAGGTGTCCAAGCCTAGTCAACTATCTAGTCAGATGAGGTCGTGCATAAGCCTCACCAACGGTTTACCCCAGAAATCAGCATGAAGTTTCAACACATCATCAAACAGTTTTTGAATTTTTGTATTTTGTTGAGTTAGTGAGCTAAATTTAGAACTACCACGTCCTTATCTTTAATGACAGGATCGTATTTAATTTTTGATTATAAATACTTCAAACTTTGAAGTACTAAGGGTTGATCTTTACACCCTGTAAGCTAGAAAGACTGTATTTTTTTTCAAGAGATCTTCCAGTAATACAAAGGGACGTTTCACAGGATTCTCGCGTGTTGTTTATTGGTGATGTTATTATTTTCTATGTTAAATTTTTTTCTCTCTCAATTGTCATATTGTTTTATAATCTAATCTTTTAAAGTAGTGCATGTTGCAGGATTTATCTTTGTATACCCTATTTCCGGCTTTGAAAGATCTTAATGTTTATCTTTCTGATATTACAGTGAAGAAATTCTTAAATGCTTCTTTACTTTAATTGATATTCTCATATTTTCTGTTATTCATCATTTTACTGCTAAAGAATCCAATGAATGCATTATCTTTCCCTATGAAAAGAATCTTTTAATTTCTGTTTAGATTTCCATCTTTATAATATAGACTCCATAGCCCAACGGAAGTGTAAACTCTTTTCAACCAACTTAACAAAAACAACAGAAAAACTTTTCAATCTTATTTTATTTAACTAGCCTAATATCTTAAAGTTAAAACATCGCTAAATCATAAAGAGAGATCCCTCTCTGAAGCTAATAGGGCTAGATTCCAGTTTCAAAGTGGTTGGATAAAGTTACCTCTTGTAAATTTCTTCTACTCTGACAACCTCTGGGAATTTACATAGTGATAACATAGTGGCGACCATACTGGGGAACTGAACAAACATTCAACCCCACGTTTTTGTTTTCCCTAGAAGAAAATTTTGTTTCTAAAAAAATTATAAATCTGAGAAAGAAATAATGTTCAGAGGTTTTTTTAAATGCTTGTACATAGTAATTTTGGATTCATAAAAATACAAAATATATAAAATTAAAAAAAAATTAAAAATCTGGCTCCTAAAAGAGCTTATACTCGATCCCACCCAGACCCGGAAACTGCGATAGTAACTGATAATCCAGAACAATTACTCAGAAAGAAAACCATTGCAGAAGGTTCTGGGAGTCATAGTCCCCTTCACAGGTCCCCTTCTCTTCCAGAGGAACTTGTTTCCCTTCAAGATCTCGACTTCGACACAATCTTTGAACAAAGCCTGTTTAGAACGAAATCTGATAGCTTTGTGACTGAAACCATTTTAGATCCAGCCGTCCTGCAACCCCGGACCCCTGAAGTACTATCTCCCACTGCAAAACCTCAAACCTCTCACTCTGTGCTAGTTATTCCCTCATCCTCCTCATTTTCTGCCACAGCCCCACCTATCATTTAGGTTGTTGTCCCACCCCCTCCACCTATCATGGTGGCCAGATATGCTCCCTTGGTGTTGGTTTCACCTTTACACGACATGCCCCAGGGCTATCAAATGAGACTCCCCTAGTTTAATGGTACATGTCCCTTGAACGCACAGCAACATGTTGATAAAATGAATGACTATTTTGACTTACAGGAAGTGGATGAAGCTGACGTTCAAATGAGACTTTTTGCACAGAGTCTGACAGGGGATGTTAAGAAATGTTACAAAGTCTTACGTGTTGCTTTAGTGGTTGACCTTACAGTTTTTCAAAGAATTTTTCTGGACAGATCGGAGGTAAAGAAAAATCCTCTCCAGATCTTGTCAGAATACGAAAACATTAGAAGGAATCAATGAGAGACAGTACAAGACTATTGTACCCGCTTCAACAACCTATACAATGTGATTCCAACTGATATTAAACCCCCACAATGTTTGGCACTGATAAAATTCACTGACGCTTTTGATGCTGATATGTCATATCAATTAAGGGAAAGAAACTCCACCACCCTGGAGGACATGCAGAAAAGTGCAATTAGTGTAGAGGCCAACCTGCTGGCTAAAAGGGCATGACAAAGGATCGAGAGGAGAGTCACGATTAAAGAGGAACCTTCCACATCTTCTTTTGATTCCAAACTAGATTCCTTAGCTAGAGAAATGGAGAGGATGATGGAGAGACTTACTGTAACCAAAAGAAATCCTCCTAGAGAAAACCAACCTGCTCCACAAATTTGGAATCCTAACTTCAGAAGAAATCCTCCCCAAATCAGGCAGAGAGATCCTAGGAATCAAAGAGAACAGAGGGGTCCTGATCAACAGATTAGACCACCCTTATAGGAAAATTATGCTGATGAGGGTGAGGAGGTAATTGAAGAATTAGAAGACACATACATAAACCTCATGGGCATTCACAATAATGAAGCCATTTTCCTTACTCGGGAAGAGAAAGAACTTTTCCTTCTTTCTCAAATAGAGGTGAGTGAACAGTAGGCATTTGAAAATGCCATTATGGAGGTACACAGGTAGTACAATCTTCGAAGTAAAAAGATAGATGAAAATTCCCCAAAAAAGGTAACCGAAATGAATTAAACAGTCGAAACCAAGAAAGCCCCTGAACCTTCTACCAAGAAGATCCCTGAGAAAGGTAATGTTGAAGCTCCAGCAAAAAGGAACCCTACCATTTTACAAAGATCAACACAGAATGAGGTTTCATCAACCAACTAACCAAGTACTTCTACCCAGAAGACTATGGTGGACAAATCAGAATTGTTGAGCCAAAGCAGAGTATCTACCCCTTTCAGCCTCAAAGGGGAATTAGCCAAAGTGAAAATTCCCATTCCCCTTTCCTAGTTGATGAGTAAGGATGTTTACCGATCGTAGGTGATTAAAACGCTGAGCATTGAACCTGATATAGGCACAAGGACCTTAACCATTGGATCGGTGAATCATTCGGACATGGTAAATCTTACCGATGATCAACCTAAACTCCTGTTTGGCCCTAAAGTTGATGGTCAGACTGACACTAGTGTTGTCGCTCCTTTTTACATCACCCTTAATATACATGACCTAATTCTGCACAATTCTATGTTAGATTCAGGTGCTTCCCATAACCTGATGCCTAAAGCAGTGATGGAAAAACTGGGACTTGAGGTCACTAGACCTTACAAGGACTTACACTCTTTTGAATCCAACAAAGTTAGATGTATTGAAATGATCAAGGACTTATGTATCACTCTAGTTCATATTCCAGCAAAAAGCATGGTTATGGATGTTGTGGCCATGCACATTCCCCCAAAATATGGTATGTTGCTATCCAGGTCTTGGGGGGCCAAGCTGAAAGGCACTTTGTAGTTGGATATGTCATATGCCACCATCCCAGTATTCGGACAATAGAGAAGACTGTACAGAGAGACACTGATGAAATATATGGTCAGCAACTAAGAAAATCCACATAACTATCCTCTATACTCTACTCACTCTGATCTAGATTCCTTCATCCTGTATAACGACAGTGATATGGGAGAACAAATCACTCAGTTGGAAGAAGATACATTCAACCCGAACGAAGACCAAGAAATCACTTAAGCAAAAGGAAAGAAACTCGTAATAAGTGAAGAATTGCCAGCATATTTATGGAGCATGGACTTCGATGGAGTTGTAAGCAAAGAAGGAGCTGGAGTAGGAGTTTGGTTGCACAATCAAAAATCCAGATATTCGGAAAACCATTCTTACAAACTGAATTTTCAATGCACCAACAACATAGCAGAGTACAAAGCTTTGATGCTCGATCTGAAACTACTAAATAAGGTTGGTGCCAAACAAATCATTGTAAGAGGTGATTCTGAATTAATTATCAAACAAATTAAAGGTGAGTATGCAACAAAACATCCCAGGCTTAGAGCTTATAGAAATGTTTTTTTGGATGCCCTTAAATGTTTCACTGAAGTTGATTTGCAGGTGATGCCCAGGGGACAAAATATTTTAGCAGATGGGTTAGCTACGTCAGTAGATACATGTAAGATACCTTTCCTTTCCACTCACCCATACACAGTGGAGGCAAAGTGCAGACTTATTGTCTCGGACAACATCAGATAGTGGCAGGTATTTGGGAACGATGATCAAATTGAAGATTTTCTACAATGTAAAAATGATTTCGAGTGTACAAACATAGACTTAGAAAACGATGATGAAAGTGTAAATGGATCTGTTTTTGAAAATAGTAGTGTAAATAAAGTAGATTCAGAGGAATTAGGCAAGATGAGATAGATTCTGACATTTTTCATTTAAAGAGTAATGTTTTGCCTAGGGGTTTAGTTTTGTTAGAAGACTTATTTGATTTTAATGATGTAGCTAAAAAACCTAAAACTGAAGCCAGTGGGAAAGAGGTTGAAGACGTTAACATAGGGAGAGAAGAGAAACCCAGGATAGTAAAACTTTCAAAATCCTTACCCCCTAAGAAGAAAGTCAAATACATTGAACTTTTCAAGGAATATTCGGACGTGTTTACTTGGGGTTACGAAGATTTGAAGTCTTATAACACAAGCATCAAATAACATAGGATCATGATAAATAAACATCAAAAACCTTTTAGACAGAAACTTAGGAGAATCAATCCCAAGTTAATTCCCTTGATAGAAAAAGAAATCAAAAAGATGTATGATGCTAAAATCATGGTTCCCTTATGATTTTCCAAATGGGTTTCAAATATGTTCCCAACCCAAAAGAAATATGGGGAAATCAGGATTTGCATTGATTTCTGAAACCTAAACAAGGTTTCTCTAAAAGACAACTACCCATTGCCAAAAATGGACCACATATTACAAATGGTAGTTGGATCCAGCTGAATTTGCTTACTAGATGGTTTCTCAAGCTATAACCAGGTTCTCATTCACCTAGATGACCAAGAGAAAACAACCTTCACAACACCTTGGGGAACCTTCATGTACGTGAAAATGCCTTTCAGGTTGATGAACGTTGGGGCCAATTTCCAAAGAGCGATGGACATCGCTTTTGTGGAAGAACTTGGCAAATTTATTCTCATTTATCTAGACAACGTAACTTTTTATTCCCAATCTGATGACAAGAACTTAATACATCTCAGACGAGTGTTTGAGAAATGCAGAAAATTTGGGATTTCTCTGAATCCTAAGAAAAGCCTTTTCGGATTAGAGGAAGGAAAACTGTTGGGGCACATAATCTCTAAGGACGGTATTAAGATAGATCCCAGCAGAATAGAAGCCATTCAGAAACTGGAAAACCAAAGGAATATTAAAGAGTTACAATCTTTCATTGGAAAAATAAACTTTCTAAGAAGATTCATACCTAACCTAGTTGAGCTTCTCAGAAACATCACCAACATGCTAAAAAAGGACACAAAAATAAAATGGGACTCTAAATCCCAGCAGTCTTTTGAACAAGTTAAACATGCACTCACTCAGGCTCCAGTCTTGATCAATCCTAATTTCACCAAAGATTTTTACCTTTTTTATTTCGCTTTTGAACATACCATAGCAGCAGTATTACTATAGAAAAAAGGCGAAGGGTATGAACAACCCATAGCCTTTTTCAGTAAATGTTTAAGAGATGCTACTTTGAATTATAAAATAATGGAGAAACAAGCTTTTTCCCTAGTAAAATCCATAAAGGATTTTAGAGTATATATTCTCCATTCCCACACCATCGCATATGTTCTAAATGCAGTAGTAAAGGACATTTTAACCCAGGACAATCCAGACGGCAGAAGAGGAAAATGGATTTCTATCATTCTAGAGTATGACATAGAGATTAAGCCTACTAAACTGATTAAAGGTCAAGGACTAGAAAAGTTAATGGTTGAATCCAATTTCCATGCTCTTGATATTAATTTCTTAGCTGCAGTAGATGAACAGGGAGAGAAGGCAACTCCAAGAGTGAAAGAGGTATTTCTGAACTCTCCATGGTACGCAGACCTGATATTTTTTTTGTATAACTTACAAGCTCCCCCTAGTTTGAACAAAACTAAAGCTAGGTTTTTGAAATTGAAAGCATTAAAATTTTGCATTCTAGAAGGAAATCTCTATTGGAAGTATCCTGGAGGTATTTTGTTGAATTGTCTGTTAAAGGATGAAGCTGACAAAGTATTGCAGGATTTTCATGTAGGAGACTGTGGTGGTCATCTGAGCTGGAATACCACGGCTAATAAAATTCTTAGAGCTGGGTTCTATTGGCCTACACTATTCATTGATGTGCATCAGAAAGTGACTTCGTGTCATAAATGTCAGGTGTTCGAGGGAAAAAGGAAACTCCTTCCTTTGCCCCTGAAACCGATCTCTATTGAAGCTCATTTCCAGCAATGGGGATTAGACTTTATTGGAGAAATACATCCTCAATCTTTGGGCCAGCACAGGTGGATTCTCACTACTACGGACTATTTCACAAAATGGATCGAAGTAGTACCAAGCAAGCAAGCTACTGATTCTCTCATTATTAAACTTCTAGAAAATAATATCTTGTCTTGTTTTGGTTGTCCTAGAAAGATTATAACTGACAATGCAGTTTATTTTCGATATAAGAAGCTCATAGATTTTTACAACCAATACCATATTGTTTTGGGGCATTCCACAGCCTATTACCCTTAGGGAAATGGGCTGGCAGAGTCATCCAATAAAACCCCGGTGAACATTATTAAGAAGACATTGCAAGAAAACAAAAAGTCATGGCACAACAAGCTAGTTTTCGCACTGTGGGCCGACAGACTGACCACCAAGAGGTCAATTGGTACATCCCCATATCAGTTGGTCTATGGCACTGAAGTGGTTTTTCCTACCTCCTTAGGGGTTCCTGTCATGAAACTGCTGCAAGAGATGCAAGCTGAGTTGAATGACTCCCAAAGAGGGATAAACCAGATGATCCATTTGCAATAGTCTAAAGAAGAAGTATACAACAAAACTTAGGTTTTCCAAGAGAGCATTAAAAATGTCTTCAACAAAAGAACTAAAGGAGGTGACTTTGAGCTTGGTGACCTAGTTCTGAGATGGGATGCTCAAAATCAAGATAAGGGGAAGCATGGAAAATTCGATAGCATATGGAAGGGACCTTACATAATTCACGCATTTAGAGGAAATAATGCTTTCTTGCTCAATAACAGCGATGGGACCAATCTACTAGGAGGACCTATGAATGGCAGAATGTTGAAGCACTATTCACCTCCTCAGCAGGGACCTTCAGTCACACCATTTCTATTGTACAAATCATTTCATTTTGCTTACAAGTTTTGAGTGAATAAATTGTATCAGATGGTTGAATCTCGCGGAGAAGGCCCTAATCCACTGAACATTGTCATCAAATTTCAAAAATAAAACAAATCATGCAACAAAGGCAACTATGGAGAAAGTTTGTTAGAACATCAGAAAACATGATTCTTGGCACTTCACAAGGAGAGTACCATCCCCAGGTGGAGCCGTTGTTATAACCCTATAATTTATAGGATCAACTGGTGACTGAAAATTTTTATCCTTATATTGTTTTGGTTGTCAAATGATTTTTCATTATGCAAATAATATGAGAAAAGGAAAAAAAAAAAGAAAAAGAATAAAAGAGGGCATAAAATAAATTGGATAAAGCCCCATGCAATAATAGTGACTTGGTTCATACAGTTTAAACATGGCCAAGTCCTTTAAATTGATGTTGATAGGAGTAGCGAATAAGCTTGGCTAAACTGTTTAATCTTAGCCAAGTGATTTAGGCTAGCTAGTGAATAAATTTGACCAAACTGCCAAATCTTGGTCGAATAACCCCAGGATAGAGTAATTTCTTAGTCTAACAGTTTAATATGGGCTAATTGTCATAGGTGATTAGGTTAGAACATAGCGTAGTTTGCTTTATCTCAATATAATAGGCATGATGATCAAGGTTGAACCATAGCTTTGAGGTTTAAAGGTTTGATGTCTAACCCCCATGGTGATGAAAACAGGGAAAATTTGGGAAAACACACATAATGCACTTATCCTAAGTTTCGAAGCAAATACCATTTTGCACTCACAGATTAAATATAGCGCACAGATGAACAGATGAGATGTTGTCGCTCAGATATATGATTGAAAATATTTTCCAAAGCCCCCCCCCCGACCGTTCTACCTTTAACGGTGGGGGGCGAGGGGGGTCCGAAATCAGAGATAACTAAGGCACTCATATGAATGGCTGAGGCACTAGTTCTTAGATTCATGGCTGAGATTGAATTCCGGACCCCCCCCAACCATTCTGCTTTTAATGGTTGGGGGGGGGTCCGGAATGTTGTTTAAACATCACACACAAATCTATGATACAGGAGCAGGCGCACTGAAGGACGACTGATAGTAGTTTTCGGACCCCCCTGACCAATTTGTTTTTAATGGAGGGCGGGGGGGTCCAGAATGGATTATTTTTCTGGCGGGCCCCTTTCCTCGACGTGGCAAGAATCCATCAATTCAGACTCCCACTGCTTACCATGGTCTGACATACCCTGTCACACCATGACATCATCTTCCTTGTTTTCCCCTAAAGATCACATCTCATTACTCTGTCAGTCCTTTCACCCTATTACAAGTCCCTTCACCATGGTCAAGTCCCAATCAACTCCCTCCACATCACTCAGTTGTATTTTTCATTCATTGTCACCTGCCATCTCATGCTCCAAATGACTCATTGGCAATTTATTACAGGCTAACCTATCTGTTAGCCTGTTGAGTTGTCTCCCACTCCTAATGGGTATCTGTTTGATCAAAACTACCTTCTCCCTTCATTTCCCCATCATTTACCCTGTCGTCGCACCAGAGAGTTTTTTTTTTCCCCATTTCCTCTCTGTTTCAGTCAGTTGTCCAAAGCCACAGTTTTCCTCACTAACTTTTTGTTTTACTTGCAGGTATTTTGACAGTGATTGCGCCAAAGTCAAAGAAAGCAGAAGCCGAGGAAAATCCTTTCCTCCCGCCTCCTATCGATCTCAACAAGATTCATTTGGCTAATAAAGATCATTTAATCGCAGATACCAGATCCGAATTCAACTTTGCAGATTTACAGTCATGGATAAAGGACATTTTCTTGGACCAGAGTGATGAAATTGGACTCTAGGAATCAAACTTTCCCCTGTATCGTTTCCCCCAGGTTCACCATTTCCCCAAATTCACCCTCAAATGCCAGGCCCACTATATTCCTGACTAGAGAGCCATAGTATCTTCATCAGGAGAAAATATGTTTTTTATTACACCTGAAGCCATCGATCATATGATGCAGATACCCAGAGATGAATCCTCCTCCCCTTTCAATCTTGAAGTCATCACAGAACTATACCAGAAACTATCATTCCCCCAAAGAGCTCAGATTTTCGAGCTTTTTCTCCCACAGGCCGCTCAGCTCCCCAAGACAAATCCCCCATATCCTTCCTCCCTGTTCTCAGTGAAGGGAAACCAGGCCATATCGTCACTTTGTGCTCTACTGGGATATTTTTTGGATCAATGGGTGGATGAACCCATATTGGGTTTTCTGTCAATTTTCTCCACCAATGAGAGACCCACCACTCAATTCGACTATAGTACTTTCCTGGTGGATAATATTCATGAACAATTCTCAAATTTTTCCACAAAGGGCATCTTCCAGTATTCCTCAATACTGGCTTACATGTTCACTTTCTTTCAAGCAGACAAATTCTCCTTCTCAATGCAGAAGATGGACAAAGATGGAAGGCCGCAGGTGGTAACAGCATGGACTTCACTACTCAGGCAAAATTCTACAGAATTTAGTTTCAAACATTTTATCGAGCAGTTTTACCATCCAGTGGTGAGCATGCCCAGTGGCAAACCCATGCGAAGGATAAATGAGGAGATTTAGAGGATCTTACACCTCTCAGATCTTGCTAAAACTGGTGGCTGGTATATTTACCAAAACCACACTGAAATTAGAGTTTATGGATGTGATTTGGCTCCATACAGACTGCCCAAGTACCTACCTGTGAGGATATTTTCTCTGGAGTACACAAGGCAAATAACTAACTCAGATGACATACATTTTGTGTGTCTGAAAAAGAAGCAGCAGCATAGAATCAAAGGGCAAATAGGATCTTTCATCTGCAATAGCCAAGGCGTCGGAGAGGAAGCAGACAGATTGCTAAAGAAATGAAGTTTTTTGTCAATTTCATATGGCACTATGACCCATGCGGGATAATTTCAGAGATGAGGATTAAAAATAAAAACATTCCATATGTTCATACACCCAAGCCTGAGATAGAAAAATTCATGAATCAAACAAAATGGGAGTCTAACACCCTGGTTGAAATAGAATAGCAAGATCCTCCGGTCATCATCTCACAGACTACTACACCACACGTTCCCAAAGAGAAAAGACCCAGGAAGGATACTTCACCTTCCATCATAGAAGTCTCAGCTGAAGATTTCCAGTTACACAGCAAAAGGCCAAAAACCAGTCTTACACCTGACACAGCTGGTGAAAAGGGAAGCCAATTCACTGCAACTATGAAGGATGATCGGTCACTTCTTGGCATAAGCAGCAAACAGATCATGTCTACATTTTTTTCCAAGAAACCCACGGATACTCCACCAGTCAACCAGCCAAGAAAAATAGGACCAAAATTGAGTGTTTTTTAGAAGTATGATATCATCAAAAAGAAAAATCAAACGCTAACCAGTAGTACTTATGCTCAGTTCTGGAAGCAAACATCAACTGTGTTGGAAATTTTTAACAGGTAGCATATGCTTGTCATTGATGGCAAGTACAGAAATGAAGATGGCATGTATACAGGAAGAATGTACAAAGGATTGTTGACATGTTCTACAGGATGACAGGCAAACAAAAGACAAAGCTCAGGAGGCATAGCGCTCTTATACGCGCAAGGAGCACAGGAAAGAGACTGAGAGCCGTCGGATCTCACTCGTAAATCCCGACAGCTGTTGGATCGGGCGAAGCTGCGCAGATGTTAAGCGCAGGAGTTGGCGTGCAGAAGAGAAGGAAGACAGAGATCCACAACCACAGGATCTCATTCAAATTTCCCGAAAGAACGAGGGCCGTCAGATCAGACAGAAGCTGCGAGGGAGATATACCATCGGGAAAAGCCAAGGTGAAATCTCGATTGAATCTGGACCGTCAAATCCAGAAAGGATCAGGACCATTGATCACAGCTCTGTACGGATCAGGGTTCGGGACTTTGAAATGTCCAAATCACTCGTCAATGAAAACCCCGAAATCGTGAAACGCGATATTGCGATTTAATCGTAGCTGTTAAATCAAGCAGGGATCTGGACCGTTCGTTTGTATGGACGCGTGGCAGCCAGGAGGCTTCATCAGAGATTCGAGGATCAGGATTTCATAATGCAAAGAACACAATGCAACGAAAACCCCGATTTCGCGAAATGCGAAATCCCGACTGAATCTGAACTGTCGGATCAACATGTGATCTGGACCATTGATCCAACTCACGTCAGTGGACCACGTCACCCAGGGACACGTGGCACAATCATAGGTTGACAGGTGTCAGGAAGATTCAACACTTCAGGCACATGAAAGTCACGAATCAGAGTGACATGTGGCAGGATCTAACACGTGTCAAACCATGTGTGACGTCAGCAGAGGCATCAATGATCGGGACCGTCCATCTGAGGGACAGGTGTCGGAGATCAAGGCATCATCGGCATATCGCAAATCAGGATATCGGAGATCCCAGGCACAAAGGTTTTGTGCATTTCGAAATCACAATCCGCGAAATCTCGATAAGTGGGGTACAGCTGTCAGCACAGCAGCAGGATTAGTGGATGCCAACTGTCAGAGATAAGGACGCGGTTACAGGTAACGGTCACGTGAACCAGGGTCAGCCAGCTGCTAGCATATGAAAGGAGCGTCGGGATTTGGCCGATCGCAAAATCTCTGGGTGAATGCATTGATGCATCAAAAACTCCGTAGCCCCGACGGGGTTAGCTTGTGGTCATGGGTAATGGTCATATGGACCATTGTGTAGCCTGTTGGGGCTAAAGCTCGGGAATTCGAGGATCGAGAATCCTGGAGGCATGTACATTGTGACATCGAAAATGCTAAAACCCCGATGAGTTGTTTGACCGAGGTCATGTGATGACTGTCTTATGGGGCCAAGGCCTATAGCCAGCAGGGCTAGCGCATTAAAACGGAGCGCGCGTAGATTCAATTTAAAATTTTAAAAAGGGGGGCCGACTTCCCTTGAGCAATAAATACAGGAGCACGATTTCCTCCGGCTAATAAATATGGGACCAGATGAGCATTGAACTGGTCCAGGACCAATGGGCTTAAAAAAGGGGGTCGATGCTCTTCCTACAGGTGATCCGCGTAGAGGCAAAGGAGGACTGTGATAGGTTGCAGAAGTCCTTTTGGAGAACGTTGAGGCCATTCTCTGACAATGGGGATATCTACTGGTGCGTGAGGTCATTTGAGCAGGCAGCATGGCAGGTTTGAAGAAAGAGGAACCTCCCTGTGGCAGTCGGGCAGCAGATCTACATTGACAGAGAGATCTCAGCTGTGGGGTCTGCAACCACGAGTTCAGAGGCATCTTCTCCAGGTTTATTGAGTTATTTAATATGTGTCCTTTGGTAACTGCCTGACAGTCCGTAGATCTGTGTTTACTCTTGAAATAATTTATGTTGATGTCATAACCACTAGATGAAACTACCTGATCCAGTGTGAAAATTAATGAAACGTGGTCAGCAGTGAGTATGAGGGTTAAACCCTTTACCAGTAGAAGCTGGTGCTATCTTCAGGGGGTTGAAGCTCCCTTCCAGGAAAGGCTGGTAAACGAGAGAAGGTTGTAGCCTTCTGCAGGTAGAAGCCTGCGTACTAGTATGAGTCTACACTAGTACATTGTTGTAGAATGTTTTCTTAATAATAATCATTGAAGACAGAGACAACAGCAGCAGTGGTTTTCTCCCGATTTGGGTTTCCACCTTAAATCCTGGTGTTCATGTGTCCTATTCATCTGTGTTAGTTCATTTTGTTGAATTATTGTTTAAAAGATATCTGTTGAATGAAGAAATCCATAATAAGATCTCTGGATGTACTACTGTTTTCATAAGAATATACAACAACTGATCTCTATGAAGTAGACTAAGATTTGTCAGTGAAAGAAAAGTTAAAACAAATTATTGATAGCTCAAATACTGATTCACCCCCCCTCTCAGTATTTTTCAACAAACTGCACAACACAAATTATTGGCTGCATTTGACACTAAGAAGGGTAGAATGCACATGGCATTTCTGCAAGCACAGGTGCCAGACCTGAAAGTAATCACTGATTACAAAAGGGAAACATTTGAATTTCAGACTAAAGATGTGCATCCCACTGATCAAATGGATCTGCACAGGAAAACTGGAGAAACAGTTTTCTCCACATTGGCAAATGCTTCTACTGTTGCCTCTAAGTTACAAGTATCTCTAAGCAATGTCCAGACACAACTGAAATTAGAAAAGATATCATCCTTTGCAAAGGATAACAGAATTAAGACTTTGGAAGAATTGGTCCTTAAGATCGAGTATGATCTCTCGAATGTGAAAGCTGTCGAGGAGATTCTTAAAACGAAAAATGACGATATAGCATATTTGAGGAAACAGTTGAAACTACCACCAACAGAAGATTCACAGGCAAAGGAGATAGCTGAGACAGAAGTGGAAAAGGATGAGATGCTCAAGCTGATCATGGAGCAGAATGCACAGTTGAAGGATATGGAATCAGAATTGGAAATACTATTGAAAGAGAAGGAACAATTAAAGCCCATGGAGTTCATTCCACTGAGCGCAGTTCCCCTCACAGGAGTAAGCATAGCATCTGCAAAAAAAAATCCCTCACCAACTCCCCTGACAGCTCTGGAGAAGACAGTAAAACTGGCAAAATCCATGGAAGAGATGAATTTGCAAGAGACAGATATTAGCAGACTTAAAAAGGAGGTTGAGAACCTTCAGGAACTCAAGTCTTCTTACCAAGCCAGCTACTCCAAGGATAAACAAACATCAGAGAGGCTCAAACAGGAGTTGCAACAGCTTCAAAAGCAAACAGTGGTAGGAAAAACACTTGTTGAGGTCAAGGAAAATGTTTGGATGGATATCACCAAATCCATAAATGAAATATGGCCTATGGTACAAATCATGTTCGAGCAGAACGAACTGGTGCAAAGAAGCAAGCAGGCGATTGAAAATATAAGAGGAGAATTGGGAGAGATGCCCACAGAAGCCACTGAGATCATTAAATTCCTGAATTCAAAGACCAAAGAAGAGTTAGAGGATTTAAAAATTGAATATAGGACAGAAACCATCCTCGAGGTCAAGAGGGTCCTGACCAAAAGAGGATCGATGCTGCAACTAGAGGAAAAGGTCCAAGCTATGGACATAGGAGTGCAAATATTTTTCAGTAAAATTGAAGCTCTGCATAAGAAAGGCCTCACTGGCTTAAGGGTCATAAATGACAAGTTAATGACACTGTCTAATTATAAAAAGAAACTAGCCACTGTGGCTAAAGATAGTTCGAAATTCTCAGGAATATAGGTCAGTATCATAGGCAAGGCCTTCTTAGAATATTTCCAGTCAGACATCAGCATACAACACAAGATCCAGTACATTTTCATCATCAAGCCAACCTTTGCCAAGTATACAGAGATGGATGAAGTATACCGAAGATTGCTCAAAGTCAGTGTTCCCAGTAACCTTCGATGGGAAGAGTTATGCAATCTGATCGAGTAAGAGCTGAGGTGTCCAAGCCTAGTCAGCTATCTAGTCAAATGAGGTCGTGCAGAAGCCTCACCAATGGTTTACCCCAGAAATTAGCATGAAGTTTCAACACATCATCAAACAGTTCCTGATTTTTTGTATTTTGTTGAGTTAGTTAGCTAAATTTAGAACTGCCACGTCCTGATCTTTAATGACAGGATCGTATGTAATTTTTTATTATAAATACTTCAAACTTTGAAGTACTGAGGGTTGATCTTTACACCCTGTAAGCTAGAAAGACTGTAATTTTTTTCAAGAGATCTTCCAGTAATACAAAGGGACGTTTCACAGGATTCTCGTGTGTTGTTCATTGGTGATGTTATTATTTTCTATGTTAAATGTTTTTCTCTCTCAGTTGTCATATTGTTTTCTAATCTAATCTTTTAAAGTAGCGCATGTTGCAGGATTTATCTTTGTATACCCTATTTACGGCTTTGAAATATCTTAATGTTTATCTTTCTGATATTACAGTGAACAAATTCTTAAATGCTTCTTTACTTTAATTGATATTCTCATATTTTCTGCTATTCATCATTTTACTGCTAAAGAATCCAATGAATGCTTTATCTTTCCCTGTGAAAAGAATCTTTTAATTTATGTTTAGATTTCCATCTTTATAATAAAGACCCCATAGCCCAATGGAAGCGTAAACTCTTTTCAGCCAACTTAACCAAAACAATAGCAAAACTTTTCAATCTTATTTTATTTAACTAGCCTAATATCTTAAAGTTAAAACATTGCTAAATCATACAGAGAGATCCCTCTTTGAAGTTGGTAGGGCTAGATTCCAGTTTTGATGTGGTTGGATAAAGTTACCTCTTGTAAATTGCTTCTACTTTGACAACCTCTAGGAATTTACAAAGCGTTAACACCTTCCTCACCTCAAAATTCCCGAAGTGGCATTCTCCATTGTGACCTGGGGCATTGTCCCCGAATGTTTCGGGACTTCACTGCTCGAGGAGTCGGGCGTTGCGCACCTTCCTCACTTCAAAATTCCTGAAGTGGCATTCTCCGATGTCACAATATGTGTGTGCCTTTGCACAACATGCCCCGACTTTGGATGACACATATTAGTGGGTTTTTAAGCCCCCTTCTTTCGCATTTTTTCACCCAAGGTCCAAATCCAAAGGAAAAACATCCCCCTACAAGAATATGAGATAACAGGTTGATTGATGGTGTTAATGGAGGGCTCATTGGCATGTATTGTTGAATTAATGAATTATGGTTGGAGGCGACGTGAATTTACTTCACGTCACCTTTACTCCTCCCGTTGGTTGCCACCCTAGTCGGGCTATTGTGCAATCTTGCTTTTGTGGTTATGCTCTGAAATTTTAGCAGGAAGGAACCACTCGACCAGCTCTCATTTTAAGGAATTTGATTATAGGTATGTCTTTTTTTTTCCATTCATGATTTTTCTCTGGTTATGAAATTATTAATGGCTCAGGTGTATGGGTTTTTGTTTTCCTATGTGCTACAACTGTGTGAAATTTGGGTTCTGGAAATGAAGAGTGAATGGTTCTTCGTGTAACATTTTTTAGTTTGTCGAGGTTATTGGTCTTCCTGGGTGATAGTTCTTTGTTATCACTATTGTTTGGTTGGAGGGATTTTTTTTTAGTTTTGGGTGGATAGCTATCTTCACGCACTTTCACTAATCCAGTCTCTAGCTTTCATGGGTTTAATGGTCAAAGGTTTTCTGCATCACTATGTTGTGTTTCACTTCAACATTGGTTGTTTCCACCGATAAGGGTCATGAAGTGAGTGTTTTGTTCTTAACTCAGCCCTGTCTTCACCTCAGTATTATGGTAGTTTTGATGAAGAACATGAGGGTTATACCCTGCGTGAATTAAATAAATATCCCGTCAAATGAGATCCTCACCCTTTTTTTTGGCCCCTTGCCATGGATTGTTACATGTCCACAAATGAATCATGTCTCTCTCTCTGTACACACCCTTGGCCTCGAAAGTTCCACCATTACGAGGAGTTGGCTATGTTCCCTAGTGTTGTCTAGAGAGTAGACCTGTAACCCTCTAGTCTCAAATTTTGTAAAGGACATTGTCGTGCCTGTCAAGTTGCTACAGGTTATCGTAGATTGAATGTTTGGTCGATTACTTGTGAATACGAATTCACTCAGTTGGTCGTATGGCAGTCCTGTTGTTTTAGAAATTAGTTACTGCATCTATGATGATAAGGATAAACACTGTGTTTCCAATTGCACTTTCAAAAGATACAGCCACCCTCCTTATGTTAATAGCTCAGTATTGTTACTGGAAAGGGCCTCTGCCCCGATTCAATTGGAAGAGTGGTTATGCATAGCTACCACATCTTGTTCAGTTGATTGATTTTCTACAACAGTGGTGAATTGTTTGGTTGATATACAGTCACTTGTATTTGCACTAATAATTTTTGGATGATAGCTGGCATTGGTTACAAATGCTTAGTGTTACTCACGCATGTAGAGTTGTGTGTATGGTATTTTGCAAAAAGAAATATTGGGCATGGTAACTATGGTTTTCTTGGGGCCGAATGATCATTGCACTGGATAACTATAGAAAGTATATCCACTACATCCTTGTGCTTGTTGGTTGTATAGACTTGAGTGTGCATAGCATAGTCGATCACGGTGTGACTAAACCCAAGCAATCTTATATTAAATCGATGGCTCAGCCAATATGTTGAGTTATTACCATGACTGTGTGTTTGTTGTGCCAAGTGGAAATGTTGCATCATGGGATTTTGTTAGTTGTGCACTGTGTGTGGTATGGATAGCTTGGTTTTCACACTCAAGGATACCCAAAGAGTTTTAAGAATGTTTATTTATTACAATCGACCACCGGTTTAAGCAGGCATGTTTTTGATGACAGTCGTGTTGGATGGGTGGTCCAGCTTTTAAGTCACATTGAATTGTTTTTTTTTACAGTGGAAAAACCACATTGCCTGGGAAAAATTACCCTGTGCATAGCTTGTGTCTAAATGGTGATTGTGGGTTGTATGATTAATTATCATTTCAGGTGTGGCGATCTAGTCTTGATTATTTTGGTTACTGCCTATACATGTTTAACGAATATCATTGCATTTAAATGATAAGCCTGATTGCAGGGTAGTGATTTCATTGTTAATTTGAAAACATGACCTTTGAAGTATTATTGTGATTGAAGAAATGCATGGGCAGTGGTTGATTTTGATAGTTACATGTTTGAAATGGGTAATGTGCGTAAATTGTTATAAAATGCAAAGTATGTGAATGAAGGGAATAGAACCTCTTGCAAATTGTATAGGATGCCCATTTTTTTGTGATGGCACTGTGTTGGACATTTTATTATGAACAGTGAACTTGTTAAATACAAAGAAATGATTATTTAGTCAAGTGATTGATGGTTGATGCATCTCCTTTCACAGAATGTTTTATGGATCACTCAATTAATTCCATGAATAGTAATCATCCTCCTTCCCTTCCATTATTTCACTTTCCACTAATTACAAACCCTGTCACCTCTCATATTCCTTTTTCACTCCATGTTCTGAGATTGATTATAGTCAAGAGAATTTATGTGTTAAAATGGATGAAAGTGGCAGTGTCTTGTGTGAATTGCAGTAAGGTTTTATTGGTTTTCTTTACAATTGTTTGTCATTGCCATTGAGAAATGACCATTTCTTCTCCCCTTTCATTATATCATATTTTAGCTCATTACAAACCCCTCACATATACCAGGACCCTATTTCACCCCCCTTCTTGTTGATTAATAGTAAAACAATTTGTATGGATTTGGATTGCACAAGTCTGATACATTCTGATCCAAATATATTTCATATTTTTAAGATTTGTCATGTATGGTTATTTAAAATACTATTTTCTATTTGATCATGCATGTAGGATGAGTTTTTTTAGTCGAGGTAGCTATGGCCAAGGAAACAGAGGTAGAGGTAATTGGAACTGAGGCCCAAGAAGGCCCAGGTTCTCCATACATTTTGACGTTGATTCAGAAGAGCTTGGACAATTGTTTCATGTCAGATTATTTAATTGGATTGGGTAGGGAATAGTCCAACCTAGGCCTGAGAGGCCTCCTTTCCAAGCCCTGCAAGCACCCGACATCCCTGTACATCCTCATGTCTCATTACAACCCGAGGTCCCTGAAAATGATGGATGGCAAGAGATTGTCCACCCAACAGTCTCCCAATATTGTGGCTGGTCCAACTTGTCCTTGCCTACTCCTTCGCCTTTGAACCCCATTGTCCAAGCTGCCCCTAACCACTCGCTAGTGAAATCCTCCCATGCTAGCAAGAGATTGAATATTGAATCCATCCATGCACTTGATAAAGGAAAAGGCATTGTTTCCCCTTCCTTACCCTCCAATTACTCTAACAAATGTGTGTGTTCCTGAATGCATTTGAGGGATGATTGCTCCCATGTGATCAACGATATTAAGTCTAAAGAATCTGCACATCCGAAGGAAAATTCAGGAAAATTGAGAGGTGACAGCAGCAACCAAGGAAAGGTTGCATCGCAAACTGGGAAATATGGCTTTTGAGTTTTATGTTATCTATTATTTCAAATTTCATGAGTTTTAAATTGCCAAAAGTGAATATGTTGATGGGAGGCACAAGGAGGTGTCTTTTTATTAACTAATGGTTATGTTATGATTGTCATGATTATTATGAACCAAAGAGAGTTACAAGGGGTCCCACCTACTAGTTATTATTTAATTATGACCCTTTATTATAATTATTACATTTCCCCCTAACTAAAGTTAGTTGAGTCTTTTAATTAACTTAACTAATGAATTGGTTCAACTTCTTCAACCAATTCTAATTTATTAAAAGAAAAAAGGAAGAGAGGAATAGGAGGAGGATAGAAGCAAAAGCATGTTAAGGTTTTCTGTTTGAGTTTATGTTGAGATAATTCAGTTTTCATTCATTCATATATTCCTCACAACCTAATTCTCTTTTATGATAGCAGGGTCTTATTGTAGACGACAATATTCAGGGTTGAATCAAATCATTCAGACACTTGTTCTTCAGAGGTGTTGATCTATCTTTGATAGTCTGTGTAGACTTGTCTATTTGTGAATTAATTTTCATGACTGATAAAGGCTATTGTGCAGAGTCGAGTGGGAAGCAATCTGTGGCAAGATGATCCTTCTTTTAGAGTTCAGCTTTGGTTTTCTGTTAGAGTTCCTTTTGTATGTTCCATTGGGGATGTCTAAGTTTGACTTTGGTCCAAGATTTTTGTATGAGATTTTGTAAAGAAAATGACTCTTTGGTGAATTGGAATGAAATAAAGGATTGCTTTATGTCTCATCTATCTTTATTATCATCTTGGTGTCTTTACTTTTGTTCTTACATTTATTTTAGCAACTGTTATATTCAGAAAATTACATAAAAAGTGAATTTCCAGCAAGCTTTTTGTTGAATAAAAGACTAGCCTAAGCACTCATAATTCATACTTGTGAGTTAGGATGTTATTTTTGTTGGCTATAAACATAGGGTGATATTCCAATCTAGTTTGATTTAGCCAATTAAAGTCTGAAAATGCTTGAGTAAGATCAATTCATATATTTTCCTCAACAAGGGTCTTCATATTGTATCTCATCACTGATAAATGAGGGAAACCCACTTAAATATCTTTGTGTTAGCATTGAGAATCATCCTCAGATTGTGGGAGGATAAGCCCAGTACCCATTAGAAATTTTTGGTGGATGTTTGATTTATATGAGTGGAGATCAAATGAGGAAAACTCAATACATGAATTATTTCAACACAAAAATGGACAAGTAATGCACAGGGAAGTGAGGGCCTCATTAACTTCAGTCATTGATTTGAGTTTAAGTGTGAGCAGAGTGAAGACGTAGTGAGAGGGGTGAACAAGATTGCTATGGGCATAAGGCTTTCAAGCAACTTGGTCAATAAAACTCAGACTCAAGAGCACTCTTGAGCTCAAGCTGCAGACACTGAAATATGTCCAAACAACAAAGTCACAATAGCATAATAATCAAACCTACATTATCATGCAACTACAACAACTCGATTGAATCCTCCATGCCTGAGTCATTCAATGTGAGAGGGAATACGATAACAAGGAAGATGACTAAAACCGGTCATGATACCATTGTAATCAAACCTGCATTACAATAGAATCACAACCCTCGACTCGATCCTCCACTCCCGAGTGTTTTAGCACAGTTTTTTACAGAGATGAAAATAGGTTGACTTCTATTAATGTGAAAGTTTCAAATTAGATACATAACCAGAGAACAGTTCTGGTATCAAAACATTAAAAAATAGAGAGCTTTGCTCAACTAGTTGACGACCATAACAAAATATCAAAACTAACTATTTATACTCAGATGAGTCCCTGACTATTAGGAGTGTGATCTGATTACTACATTCAAAGCATTGCGTCTGAGCAATCTTCTGTCAGACTATGCATGTATCCCTCTGTCAGAAATGAGCTCAGATCAGTATCGGTCTGCAGGAAAATATGTCCACAGGGGTACCACCGGCTAACAGTTCAGTCCCCACGGTCGGGCCTTCCATGCCTTCCATTTATGGAGTGAGCTGAGGTTTCAACCACCAAACCTACCTTCCATTAAATTCTTTTCCTTGAGGACTCAACGAGGCTTAAACCTCAAGGGGAGGCCACATGCTTCTCTCAGATAGGACACCATATAAACATGTGATTGTGGAGCCTCTCATAAGTGGTTTGGGTTCAGACCACTTTTGGGCCTGCAATCCACCACCTTTTTCCATGTAGCACTTTCTCCTTACCATGGTTTCAATTGTGGGACTGCTCAATAAAATTATCACCCGAGTATGTTGTGTCCCCGATATGGACTATGGTCATAGATCTAGTCCTGATATGAGATCTGGGTGCACCTTCCTGCCAAGCTTTAATCACCCACCAACTTTAGGATCTGCAAAAAGTGTGCCTTGGGATGGGGCGCTACTTTTGGTACTAAACAATAACAACTCTTGGAGGATTATCTGAATTGGAGGCCTATCCTCACCATGTTGATATTTTTCAAATAGAGAGGTGACCTGTGTCACTCAAAAACAGGATGAAAGTATGTCTAAAATCTTGAAATGAGTGTCATGCATCAGCGCTAGAAGGATGCCACTTGTTTGTGCTGATGGTTGCCATGAACTTGGTGCTCCAGGGATCGAGCGCTAGATCCTTTTCCTTTGGATCCTCTATGTGTTTTTACCTAGAGTTGATGATCCACTGACATGTGGCCACCTGATTTTGATGGCTACGATCCCTTCAGGACTCCGGCCTCCAGCCTTCGAGAAAACCAAATCTCAAACATCATCCTCTTCTATGTGCTTTTACCCAGAGCTATGGATATAATGACACGTGGCCCCTCAGATTGACGGCTAAGAATTACTTCGGACCTTTATCTAGAGTTCATGGATCTATGCCATATGTCCCTTGGATCTTCCTTTGAGTAAATCCTTCTGAGCTAAGGATATGATCATCTGTGTGTAACATCCCTCGACCGAACCCAATTGTAAATATAAACAAGCATACTTAAGTTGGTGAGTTGTTTTTGGCATCATTTTGGTAACGCATCTATCAGGGCATAGTGCGCGAAGGTATTTTCGTAGTAAAGTGTTGTAATGCTCACATTTCAAGGTACGCATGCAGTAACTAAAGAGTGTGCAACCCTAAGGTTAGTGAATACAGTGCGCAGTAACTAAAAAGCATGCAATCTTGAGGTTAGTGAATACAGCACGCAGTAACTAAAGTGCACACAGTATTTAGGTCAGCGAACCTTTATGTAGATAATATGCATTTATAGAATGGTGAGCAGGTATTATAAGCCGGATGCTTATGTTTTGGAATTAGACTAGAATGCCTAGATGAGAAAGGCTAATGCGCCTATTTTGTGCATGTCTCACGATTAATATAAAATATATCGTTGTGCACAGACTGACCATGATAAAAGAGTAGGGGGACTGAATTCCACCGATTAAGAAAAGGGAAAGCCAAAAAGGGAATATTATATTAATATTTCCTTAAGACATAAATTAAGGATACTTATTTTATCCTAAGTCCTGAAGTCGGGGACAAGTGGCCAAAAGTAACTTCCAGCATGACAAGTGTCTAATTGGGGACATGCATACTTATTGTCGGGACTCAACTTAGTCGGGAAAGAAAATCATTTGTGACAAGACTTTCCCAGGGGAGCAGACCATCATTTTTGGGGAAGAAAATTATTACCTTCATTCTGAAAAATCACTCAACCATGATTCCATGACCAGTTTTCCATTTTCCAAGTCCTGTAGTTCAAACAACCATTTCACTATACCAGAACCCATATCCATGACTATTCCTATCCGTGTAGATGGTTAGCATGGGAGCGGGATTAAAGAAGTGGGTTGTCAGGCCCGTGAGAGATTGAAGAAGTGAGTTGTCAAGCCCGTGAGCAATTCTCTAAGTGGGAGGATTGTTGTGGATCAACTTCCTGAAGGTGCTAAATTACAGTTACGGTGCCCAGAGACTTATGTTCTAGCCTTTTGTTGAAGCCCTGGAAGGGAAGTAGTGTAGCCAAGGGACTGTGGAGAAAAGAAGGTGCACACTTCCTTGGGTGGGATAGGTATGTGGGGAATGAGGGACTGTAAGTTGTTGGTTGAGAGAGAATCATGAAGGAATATTTCCTATTATCCATGAGCCATAGCCTAGTTAGGAATCCCTTTACCCGAGTGGAGTTCAGTCCCAGCTCGGGGGTGACTCACTGTTGAGAGTGATGAACAGTGTAGTCTAAGGCTGGGAGGTTCGTGGAAGGTCTGCACACAGTCGGTGACGTTCATACCAAAGATAAGTACCAATTGCATATTAAAATGACATGTTACTTTGTTAATTAATGTGTTTGATTATGGGTTATCTACAATTCATGCTTTATAATTGTCTGTGTGTTTATGGATATTTTTGTATTTAATGCATTACAGAGGTTGTCAATATTTCATTATGAAATGGTATGTTACCGTATGTATTGTCTGTCATGATACATGTAAAGCTTCCGCTAGAGGGCTGTGTGTGAATGAGTAATTACATGCAGTTCGATTTGAACTTATGCATATGAGTATATGTAAATTTTATGTAGTATAACTCAGTAGAATACTGGGGATGTATTGTAAGTTCTGTAGTGAGGTAACGAGGGTCATCGTGTGTGTCACCGTGGGTCACTGTGTGTGTGGGTCACCGTGTGTGTGTGTGTGTGTGCTTGTGGAGTCGGGGGATGTTATAGTGTGGCCCTCGTAGGTCGATAGCCTAGATTCATTTTGGGACTTCAGCACTTCGGCATTTTGGCACTTTAGGACTTCGGGCTTTAGCCCTTAGGAAACTTTCGATGCACAAATCGTGCAAACCTCTGAAGTAAAAATACCTGAAAGGATTGATTTGGTGACGCATGCCCCCCCACATATTGATGGTCCAGATTCATTTCGGGCCTTCATCACTTCGGTGCTTCGGGACTCCGATACTTCGTTCACTTCGGGACTTTGATGCTTCGGGACTTCAAGCTTCAGGATTTTTGAATAATTCACTTCCACAATCTTCTAGAGTGCCAAATATCAAAGTGAAGGATCTTCCTCCATGCATTTCCATCTTTTGATGGCTCAGATTTGATTTCGGTACTTTGGCTCTTCAGAGCTTCCGGAGGTAGTACCGCCAAGATCAACAAATTCTATTGATTTCAAGATCAACTATCCATATATGCTTCGGGAGTTTGGGCTTTGGCTCTTTTGGATTTTTACGCACTTCTCACTTTGAAACTCCTGAAGCTCATTTCCCCAAACACTTGGATCAGTTGCCACATGTCCTCTTAAAGATCAATGAATCACGCTTTCTTTGGGGATTTTCTCCGTCGCTATACTTCACGCAACTTTAAGATTTTGAACACCCACGAGCTGCTAATATGAAATCCACATAGAATTCCCACCGTTGAAATAAGAACCTAACCCTTTTTCTTGATTCGAGTCCAGAACAGACCTCTCTGAGTATTGCGCCTTGAGCCCACGGCTGCGGCCTATGTAAACAAAGTCTTGGACGACTGGATATGGGTTTGGAAAACAAAAGGACTAGAGACTGAAACAAAAGAGGCGAGTGTTAATCCTCAAGAAAAACAGAAAGGATTGAGCCAAAATTTCTTTCAAGTAAGACATTAAGGGAAACTAGGGTGCATAAACAAAAAAGGGGCAAACAGAAAACCAATTTTAACAATCGAAAGGGAAACACTTCAAGACATGGCCTACAATAAGGAGAACAGGGCAAGGAATTATAGACTTAGGTATTAACAATGAACACATATGACACCAGACAACATTATGTGATAACATTTGGCTCCACAGGGGATGGCATGCTCCCTGCGAGCTGCCAAGAACGTGCAGCTCTAGTGCCTTAGCTATTGGGTTATGGAGTCTCTTATTAAAATAAAAAAATAAAAACAAAAGGGAGTGGTATTTACAATGGTGAGACGTCAGTCACAACCTAAACAAAAAAAATATTTAGAAAATGCCCATTGACAAGGCCACCCAGAACCTCAGAATCCTCCAAGTTATGGAATTCATAAGTGTTGTTCGGAAAAACCTCAGAACTATTGAAGGGGCCAATCCACAAGGCTTCAAATTTACCATGTTTTGCCTTGTATTGCTTGGATGCATCCCATTTGAGCACCAGATCCCCGAGCTAGAAAATTTCCTTGCTTGCGCTCTTGTCAAAAGCTCATTTTATTTTTTGTTGGTGATCTTGTGCTTTATCAAGCAGTTGTTGCCTAGTCTGTTGCACTTCTACCAGCTACAGTATCCTCCTAATCATATCATCAGGTTCCCCTTGATAGTCCTGGAATAATTTATCCATAGGCAAATAAAGATGGGCAACAAAAATAGCCTCAACCCCATACACCAGTTGAAAAGGAGAAATTCCCAAAGACCTCTTGGTTGTAACTCTGTCAGCCCATAATGAAAATTTTAGCTTCAAATCTTAGGCTTTCTTGTTGTCTTCTAATAGTATTTTGATGATATTTACGGGGCTCTTGTTAGAAGACTCTTCTAAACCATTTCCTTGAGGATAGTAGGGAGTAGAATGGACTAGTGTGATCCCATACTACTCGCAGAAATTAATTATTGCCTCAGCTCTGAAAGAGGCAGCATTTTCTGTAAAACTATTGTTTGGACAACCAGATATGGACATGATGTCTTCAAGGAAACTTATGATCACCTTCTGAGAGGCACTCCTTGTAGGGATGAATTCTATCTATTTGGTAAAATAGTCAGTGGCAGTCAAAATCCACCTATGTTGGCCACTTGAGGTTGGATGGATCTCTCTAATGAAGTCAAGATCCCATTGCTGAAAAGGTCCAGAAACCACTACAGGTTTCAAAAGAAAATATTTGAGGTGTTTCTTTCCAACAAACTTTTGACACTTGGTGCAAGCTCTAATCTTTGTGCAAACATCAGTAAAAAGGTTGGGCCAGAAATACCTAGCTCTGAGGATCTTATAAGTTGTGGTCCTCCAAAAATGATGTCCCCCACACGAGCTATCATGAAAATCAGTCATAGCTCTTTGGGCTTCTTGTTGGTCTAGACACCTCAATAGAACTCCCAGAGGATCCTTCTAGTACAAAACCAGATCAATGATACAATATTTGATTGCTTTGAGTTTCAAAGCTCTCATCTTGTTTTTATCCAAACTATCAGGAGGCCTCAACTTCTATAGGAAATATATGATATCTCTATACCAGGGGAATTCTGCTAAGTTGGGGCTGACATGAGAGTATTCAGAAGCAATCCCAGTTTGTTGATTTTCTGAGTCTACATTCATGAAATTAACCCCCAATTCTTTGCAATTTGATTCAGTAAACCTTGGCCTTTCACCAATTTGGTGGGTTTTATTTCCAAGTCAAACTCTATAATATTGGCAATCCACTTGCTTCTCTTCCCATCTATATTAGACTGGATCAGTACCTCCTTCACTGTGGGCGAGGGGACATATGCGATAATTTTTTGAATGCAGAACATATATTATGAAATCCTTGAGGGCCTTCACCAAAGCATAGGCTTGCTTCTCCATGATATTGTATCTCATTTCTGCATCCCTCAGTGCTCTGCTGAAAAAGGAAATAGTTTGTTCCAAACCTTTTGCATTTCATTGTAGCAAAACAATAGCCATTGTATCAAATGAAGTGAAAGAAAATATCATAAATTCCTTAGAACAGTCAGGGTTGATGAGCAAATGCACTTTAGTCAAATCCCTCTTAATTTGGTTGAAATAATTCCTAGACTCAGAAGTCCATTTCACTTCATTCTGCTTTCTGAGCATGGTTGTAATTTTTGGACACACCTACCACACTTAGAGGGGGGGTGAATGAGTGTGGGGCTCTTTTTCCCAAACTTCCCTCTTACACAAAACTCTTTAGTTAAAATTCAACATTTATTCATTACCCAAATGGTCTTGAGAGCCAATGCATCATTCTTCTTTCCGTCCCTTTGAGCTGCAAACTTTGACTTGTTCTTCAATGGAACTGATCCGCCAATGGCTACCTTCCAAATAGCTGCTCCCATTTTTTTCAAATGTATTCTCATCTCTATTCTCCAAGTAGAATAATTTTCCTCATAAAGGATTGGAACTTCATCATCCATTTGTGTGTATATGGATCTCCTTCAAGCTTGTTAAGGCTTCTAGTGAAGGCCTACTCTGATACCAATTGTTGGACACAACTACCACACTTAAAGAGGGGGTGAATGAGTGTGGGGCTCTTTTTCCCAAAACTTCCCTCTTATACAAAACACCTTAGTTAATATTCAATATTTACTCATTACCCATTGCTTTCATTTATAACCAGTTAGATGTGAACATATATCAGCAACATATATCATCAATATATCATCAACAAGTCATCATGACAAGGAACACAAAGGACAGAAGATGTATGTACAATTTTCTTTTTATTATGGTGTTGGCCCTTGACCAAGTTTTGAGGAATAATTGGTCATAGTTGTGTTGACGGGCGAAATTGATAGCTCGTCAACTAGAGGAGTGAATCTGGTCTGGGGTTTTCTAAATAACCCAGGCCATTTGGATTAATCCACTCCGACGGGTTTAGCAGCTCCGTTGGCCGATCTAAGTCCTAGGAAAGTGTGAGATCGGAAGAGCGGTTCAGC